>SNQJ01S0089439.1:0-15887 GCA_010110895.2 Picea sitchensis
TCACTTGGTGCTCTTCCGATCTCGAGCACCAAGTGATATCCACTATATTTTAAAAGTATGGAACAATAAATTAATTAAGAAGACAATTGTATGAAAAATCATAACTTCAAAAAAGTAAATGGTAAAAAATATTTTTAAGATTGAAAGAAGCATGGAAAAATGATTAAAAATACCCTTGAATAAAAATAAATAAAGATTCAAAAATTCAAAAAAATGAAAATAGATGAAAACTAAGCATTTAAAAAATAAATGTGTAAACATTGTGGATTGAAAAATTTAAAATATCGAAAAACCACCTAAAAGGGGAGAGGGGGTGCTACCGGTAACACCATTTTTAAAAACAGGGCAAAAAATTGGACCCCCCAAAAAACGAGAACTCTGTAAAGTTCTTGTTAAGTTGGTATCTATGTTATGCTTTAAGAAACTACACACAACAACTTCTCTTCTAGAGAAATATAATAACACAGAATGAGAAAATTCTAAAGAATTATCCCTTATAGTTGATCTACATAACATGGAACATCCACAACATGTGTGATCTTATGGCTTTATTTCCATTCACACCAAAGACTATTAATTGGGATATCTTCACATAAATATCTAATCTCAAATATGTAAAGCTATATTTGCTACTTCTAAGAAACATAAGATTCTACTCTATAATCAAATAGAGTTTATGAGAAAAAATCTCTCGCATTCCCTATATGCATGGTGGAGTAATGTTCCATTTACTACTGCAATCCAGTTATTGGAAAATGTGTAGCTTCCTTTGATGATTTTCACTGTCATTTCTTGCTTCCCATTCTATAAATTGTTCTACATCCCTAGGAAAACATTAGCCAAGCTTTACTCTATTTCTTACCAGTTGATCTTACCTCCTAGGGTAATCCAAATTCAAACATGATCTTATCATGTCTTCAATGACCCCTGTTTTAGTATGCATGGCATCATGTTCTACAACCCTCATTACTTGGCTACCTTCCTTGATGTAGTCAACATATCAAAAACAAAAAATACAACTTGCAAAGTTCAATTGGAATGACGCATACTTAGCATATTAATCATATGCAAATCTGATTTATTCAAATCTTCACCATCAAGCATAGTCAAATCAATTATATCAATCAAATTCAAATTCAACACTTTCTCATAGAAAAAATATTCAAATTTGATCAAACACGATCAAAATACTTATCTTTTAATTGGATGACAATGATTCTTCTCTTTTTATGGGCTTTCTTCAATTACCTATTTATTTACTCAAGTATTTACCAACCTACCTAGGGCCAAGGTATAATGACATAATACAATTCAAGTGGGTATTACTCTTCTAACTTTCATCAAAAGTCATTAACCAAGGTTTTTTTATTTATTGAACATCATAAAGACAATCCAATTCATATATCAATCTCCTTTTGTAAATGAAGGATCAATCAAGAATGATGCCCCAAATTATTGTTGGTTGTGAAACTTGATTATCTTCCTGATTCATAGGTGTTTGCTTTCAACCGTGTTTACACCCCGGAAGAATGTACACTCCTCCACACGAGGGAGTGCATGGGGGGCTTTCCCCTCCTGTGGGGTCCAGGAGCAAGTGGGGGTTTGGGGGCGAAGCCCTCGAAGGAAAAATTGCCTTGTAAATGTATATTGTAATTTCATAGTAAATCTGGACCGTTCATTATAAGGTCGCATATATGATGGTAGAAGTTATGTTAGGGTTTTTTTACCTATAAGGAAACCCTCTTTTATGAGGGAAATGTATTTCATCTATGGATCATTTGTGAATATTGTATTCTAAGAGAGGAGACTGTGAGAGAAATAAGAGGAAGTTACAACAGGTGGGTTGTAGGTTGTATCCCTTCATTTTCTGGATAACAATAAAGGAAGGACCTGGAAATTTCTCTGGTGGATGTAACCCACTATGGGTGAAACACGTATATCTGTGTCTCTATTGTATTATGTATTTGTTTTGTTTTATTTCTGCATTTGTTTTATTTTATTGCTTCGCGATCCTATTTTCTAACAACTAGTATCAGAGCGAAAGGTAACTCCCAGGAAAAGAGGGTTCTTGGTTCGAGTGGGAAAAATGGAGGAATATGGAAAGTTTACGGTTGAGAAATTTAACGGCCAAAACTACCAGTTATGGAAGATGCAGATGGAAGATTATTTATATCATAAGGATCTATTCCTACCATTGTGTGGAATAACAAAGAAGCCGACGACCATGAAGGATGCATAATGGGAGGTTCTTAATAGAAAGACACTAGGAATGATACATATGAGCCAGGCAGCATTGGTGGCTTTTAATATTTCGAAATAAAAGACAAAAAAGGAGCTGATGGACTGCCAAGAGGCTCCCCAGGTCTAGAAAATGCTCAAAACTGAAAGTTCTCAGAATTGAATGAAACCAATTCCATTGTGACCGGATCGTCATGCTAATTCTAGCCATATATTTACTTTCTCAAAGAAACGTTGTATGCAGGAGTTATTGCACTCTGACCATTTTTCCAAATAGGTAAAATGTCAATAGGAAAAAAGTCAATGCTAATGTTAGCATGACATCACCATGCTAACGTAGCATTGAAACATGTGGAAGCACAAAAACAGTTGACTGGGCACAAGGCAGATCCACTTAGAAGTTGACAAGTGGCATTTAAGAAGGAAAATGAAGAGTTTCCACATGGCCCAGACATGGGCTGCCATGTGGCACCCTATCACTAGATGATAGTTTAAAATATTGTTGGGGTTCATGGGTTTCGAACCCATGACCTATGATCGAGTGCAAGTCTTAGGAGAGGATCAATGACCAACACGCCAAACCTCATGTTTATGGGTTAAAACACACTTTAATATAGTTAAAGTGGTATGTATGGTGTAAAGTGGCGAAAAGGGGGGTTGGGGCTAAGCCCTAGTCCGAGGTTTCTTCTTGTTGCATATAACCAGGGTGCGGGTGATTTCCTTAACTGCTATGCCATCATTAAGGGGGCATGTTTTTATCACCCTCCACCTTAAGCTACAGGAGCTGGAACCATATTGTTGGGCGAAATATGAGGGGTGTGGTCCCATGGCATAACAACACATGACCAATATTTGAGGGCTAGGGGCCAGCGCGCAACCCAAAGGGTTGCCACTTGGCCACCTTAGTTACCATATGACCTATATTTGCACACACGACCAACCCTATTGGGATTATTTTGATTTTTTGTGCATAGTTGGGTTTATTTCCCTATAGTTTAGCCTAGATTGGGCATTTTTTAGGATATTTTGGCCATTTGAAGGGGGATTTGATCCCAAAAAGAGGCCAGATTCTTGTGGGAAGTTGGGCTTCCTCATATGAGCCTAAAGACTATATAAACCAGGCTAATTGAGCTTGAGGGGGTACTTTTGTATGCAGGGAATGTGAAGAAGAGTTGGAGTTTTCAGCCCATTTATCATGTTTTGAGGGGCATTTTGTCATGTTTTGAGTGGAGTTTGTTGAGGCATGTATGTATCTTAACAAGGAGGTATTGATAGCAGATCATAATCCTTTTGTAACAACAAAGAGCCATTGTAAATAGAACTTGAGCATTTGAAGAGCAATAAAGAGGTCCTCCACTTGGAAGCAGGCCCAGAGACGTAGCCAAAGATTGGTGAACTCCGTTAACAATTTCTTGCGTCTACTTCTCTTTCTTGTTTTGTTTTTATCTTCTCTTATTTGAAGCAGGGTTTATGATGACTGAACTTTTTAATCATTTATGATCATCAAGTAAAATGTCATAATTGTTATTCCACAACAATTCGTATAATTTACGTATTTCACATTTTTATCAATCCAATGCATAAAGTACATAAACTTAACTCGCAGTTTTGTCAGTAAAACCTCTCATTTTTTGGATCAAGTTTATGGTATCATAGAAATTGGTTTTGAAGGTTTGACAGGAATTGCAAGCATTGGATGCTCACCAGAGCCAAACTCAAGCGAGGAGAAGGCCAACTTGAGGCTTTTAATCTAGAGATTCAAAGGAGACCTCATAAACAAGAGATGTCTTCACCGAGGAAGCTAGGTTCTTATGCTTCTGAGGACGATTTATTCAAGGATTTTCAATTGATGAAATCCATGGTAGAGGAAATTTACCATGAAAGACGACAATGAAGAATTCCAAAGGTTGAAGAAGGTGAATCTTTTGAAAGAGCAGAAGGAGGAGTTGGAGGTGGTGGAACTTTAGAACCTTCTTCCCCTTCATCCTCCTCATCTACAAGTGAAGCAAGTTTACATTCCGCCAAGGATAAGCAACCTAAAAAAACTCATCATTCTTCTGATATTCCTTTATTAAAGCTTGATGTAAAGTTTAATTTACCCACTTATGATGGTGAATTAGATGCAGAAAAGATAGATAATTAGGTTAGACAACTTGAAGTCTATTGCAGGATACAAAGGATTGTTGATGTTGAAACAAAGATTCAACTTGCAAGTCTCAAATTGGGAGGCACAACTCTCATATGGTGGGAAAGCAAAACTAAATATGATCTCAAGAAAAATGGTAAAACAATCTCTTCATGGAATGATTTTATCACTGCATTGAAGAAACCATTTTATCCATTAGCACACATGCAACGGGAAATAATGAATTGGAAAATTTTAAGGCAAGTTAAGAATCAAAGTGTACAAGATTATACTCAAACATTTCGTAAGAAAGCATTAAATTTGAGTATTCCTTTATATACACAAGAGACACTCCTAAAATATATTGGTGGTTTACATTCTTATCTCAGGCACACTGTTCTTATATTAAATCCTTCTAACTTTGATGAATTATGTGTACAAGCCATTCACATTGAATCAAGTAAAGGGAATGTCGGTGATAGTGTGTCTACAGATACTTGGCAAGGAAAGGATTTAGGGAAAAGAAAAGAGAAAGAGAAGAAGACGGCCACAACAAGAAAGGAGAAGCCTACTTGCAAGCATTGCAAGAAGGTAGGCCATGATGAAGATCATTGTTGGATCTTACATCCTGAGTTGAAGCCAAAGAACTATGCCAATCAAGGGAGAAATAATACCACAACAACAATAGTTCAAGTGGATCTCGGATCAGATTCTGTTGATGAGACAAAAATTTTAGCTATGGGAATCCGAGGTATAAATTATGTTGCAAGTACTAGCTCTTCCAATTCAGATGTTGTAAATGATGTGTAAAAGGGGTGAACTTTTCCACATAAGGGTCATAACGAATAATGTTAAAATTGATACTCTTGTATACAATGGATCACAATCCCATTTAATCAGTGAAGAGGTTGTAAATAATTTGGGACTTGAAACTAAGCCACATCCTAGACCATATCCATTGGGATGGATATGTGGTGATAATAATTTGAAAGTAACCAAGCAATGTAAAATTAAGTTTGCAATCACTTCTAATTATGTTGATGAAGTAGAGCTTGATATAGTGCCACTGGACATATGTGGAATTGTCCTAGGAAGCCCATACCTTTATGATAGAAAAACCATATTCTACAGGGAGGAGAATAAATATTGCTTCAAGAAAGATGGGAAAGAGTACATTGTTCATGCTCATCACATAAAAACTGACAGATCTTTTGCAACTACAGGGCGGTTAAAAAGAATGGTAAATGCAAGCAAAATTTTAACACTTATGTCTGTAACAAATCATGAAGTTAGTGATACTAAACATGAGATGGTTCAATATGTTTCTAACAATTATGAAGTGTCACAAGAAGTACAACATGAGGTTCAATGGCATCCTTTGATTATTGTTCCTGTTTAGAAGGGGAAGCATATTTTTTCATTCTCATTCATATATTCAATGGTGTATGGCTGCTAAATGTGACAAAGAATGTACATGATTGTGCAATAAATGGGATGATTACTTTGATAAACAATGCTATCTTAGTTTTTATGTTTGTTGTGATTAGTCAGGTGATCATTGTCCCAACAAAAAGGATGGATGATACAGGACAAGTGAGGAGGAAGTTCCCTCACTTCTTACCTGAGTAAAACCAAACTTTTGGTGGTCTAAAAGCTTCCAAGTGGGGAGGAATGATCCAAGAGGCTCCCCAGGTCCAGAAAATGCTCAAAAATTAAAGTTCTCAAAATCGAATGAAACCAATTCCATTGCGACTGACTCCTCTCGCTGATTTTGACCACATATTTACTTTATCAAACGGACGCGGTATGTGAGAGTTATTGCACTCTGACCATTTTTCCAAACAGGTAAAAGGTCAATAGGCAAAAAGTCAATGCTGTCGTCAGCATGATGTCAGAATGACATCACCATGCTGACATAGCATTGAGACATGTGGAAACACAACAATAGTTGACTGGGCACAGGGAAGATCCACTCAGAAGTTGACAAGTGGCATTTAAGTAGGCAAATGAAGAGTTGCCACGTGGCACCCTATCACTGGATGGAAATTTAAAATATTGTTGGGTTTCATGGGTTTCGAACCCATGACCTATGATCGAGCACAAGTCTTGGGAGAGGAATAATGGCTAATGTGCCAAACCTCATGTTTATGGGTTAAAACCCACTTTAATATAGTTAAAGTGGTATGTATGGTGTAAAGTGGCGAAAAGGGGGGCTGGGGCTAAGCCCCAGCCCAAGGTTTCTTCTTGTTGCATATAACCAGGTCACAGGTGATTTTCCTTAACCGCTACCATCATTAAGGGGGTGCTTTTTTAGCATCCTCCACCTTAGGCTACGAGACCTAGAACCATATTGATGGGCGAAATATGAGGGGCATGATCCCATGGCATAGCAACACATGACCGATATTTGAGGGCTAGGAGCCAACACGCAGCCCAAAGGGCTGGCGCTTGGCCACCTTAGTTACCATATGACCTATATTTGTGCGCGCGCCTAACCCTATTGGACTTATTTTGATTTTGTATGCACAATTGGGTTTATTTCCCTATAGTTTGGCCTAGATTAGGCATTTTTTAGGATACTTTGGCCATTTGAAGGGGGATTTAATACCAAAAAGAGGCCAGATTTTTGTGGGAAGTTGGGATTCCTCATATGAGCCTAAAAAATATATAAAATAGGCTTATTAATCTTGAGGGGGTACTTTTGTATGCAGGTAATGTGAAGAAGAGTTGGAGTTTTAAGCCCATTTCTCATGTTTTGAGGGGCATTTTGTCATGTTTTGAGAAGAGTTTGTTGAGGCATGTATGTATATGAACAAGGAGGTCTTGTAGAGAAAATCAAAATCCTTTTGTAACAACAAATATCCATTGTAAAGATAAATTGAGAATTTGTAGAGAAATAAAGAGGTCCTCCACTTGGAAGCAGGCCCAGAGACGTAGCCAAAAATTGGTGAACTATGTTAACAAGTTCTTGTGTCTACTTCTCTTTCTTGCTTTTTTGTTATCTTCTCTTATTTGCAACAGGGTTTATGATGACTAAACTCTTTAATCATTTATGAGCATAAAGTAAAATGTCATAATTGTTATTCTGCAACAATTTGTAGAATTTATGTATTTCGCATTCTTATCGATCCGATGCATTAAGTACATAAACTTAACTTGTAGTTTTTTCAGTAAAACCTATCATTTTTTGGATCATGGACGCATTGGATAAACTATATAAAAAACCCTTAGTGTCCAATGAGGTATTTCTACTGAAGAGATTATTTAATATGAAGATGTAAGAAGGTAGGTCTGTTGCAAATCATTTAAATGAATTTAATATGGTTACTAATCAACTAAGTTCTGTAAAAGTGGACTTTGATGATGAGGTTAGGTTTGTTCTAATCTTGTGCTCATTGCCAGAAAGTTGGAACGACTTGGTCATGGATGTAAGTAACTTTGTCTTTGTTTCAAACACCTTAAAATTTGACGATGTTTTTGGTGTTATCCTTAATGAGGAAATGCGATGGAAAAGAACAAGTGATACATTAGGTAATGCGTTAAACATGGAGAATAGGGGAAGACAAAAGGATAGAGGAAAGGGCTCAGGGAACCATGGGAATCCTAGGAAGGGCAGATCCAAATCCAGACTTGGAAATATAGAGTGCTAGAATTGTCGAAAGAAAGGACATCTAAAGAAAAACTACATAGCTCCAAAGAAACAAAGARATGGACATTAAGAGAAAAATCAGGAAGCAAATGTAACAGGTGAWGTGTTACAATATGCTTTGATTCTTTCTGTATATAATATTTCCAAGTCTTGGGTAGTAGATTCAGGGGCTTCATTTCATGCCACACCCCATAGGAAACRTTTTCTAGATTATGTTCAAGGTGATTTTGGRTAGGTTCATTTGGGTGATGATGCACCATGCAAAATTGTTGGAATGGGAAAGGTAAAAATAAAGAAAAGCAATGGAAACCAATGGTTGTTGAAAGAGGTAAGACATGTTCCATATCTAAGGAAAAATCTAATTTGAATAGGGCAGTTGGCAAGTGAAGGTTGTATATCCATATTTACAGGTAAGATGTGGAAGTTCACCAAAGGATCACTAGTGATAGAAAAAGGAGAGAATGTAGGTACATTGTATTTATGTACTGGTAATATTGACTCTTTTATCTCTTTAGCTTCTACATGAGTGGATACAACAATGTGGCATCATAGGCTTGGGCACATGAGTGAGAAGGGGATGCAAATACTTCACAAAAGAAAATTGTTTCCATATCTTAAACAAATTGATTTGGATTTTTGTGAGCATTGTGTTTATGGAAAACATAAGATAGTCAGATTTCTCAGAGTCGAAAAAGAAAAGAAGAGTGAAAGGTTAGAGATTGTGCATATAGATGTATTGGGACCAGATCAATTATCATCTCTTGGTGGATCTCATTATTATGTTACTTTTATTGATGATGCAACTAGAAAAACTTGGGTTTATTGCACTCGAAAAAAATCCGATGTTTTTGATACTTGTAAGAAATGCAAAGCTTTGGTTGAGAATGAGACAGAAAAAAGGTTGAAGTGTCTCAAATCAGAAAATGGAGGTGAATATTGTAGCAAGGAGTTTGATTATTAATTTTCATACCATGGGATTCGTAGAGAGAAGACAGTTCCAGGAACACCACAAGAAAATGTTGTGTCAGAAAGGATGAATAGGACAATCATGTAGCGTGCAAGGAGTACACAGTTACATGTTGGTTTGCCCTTACAGTTCTGGGCAAATGTTGTAGATACTGTTGTTTACTTAATAAACAAAGGACCTTCAATCTCTTTGGATGCTAGAATTCCAGAGGAGGCATGGAAAGGTAAAAAGGTAAACTATTTTTTTTTGAAGACTTTCGGTTGTGAAGCATTTGTCCATATTGATAAAGAAAATAGAACAAAGCTTGAGGAAAAATCCAAGAAGTGTACCTTTATTGGATACAACATTAATGATTTTGGTTATCGCTTATGGGATTATGAAAATCACAAAATCATTAGGAGTAGATATGTCATATTCAATGAGAAGGTCATGTACAAACATTAGTTGTAGGGAAATAAACAGGAAAAAGAAAAACCAGAATATACAATGCTTGATGAGATCACTGAAAAGTAAATTCCAAAGGTACCAGAAAATCAAAATGTACGACAATAGGAGCAACAAGTACCTCAAAATCCCGCAAGTGTTTTTAGAAGATCTACCAGGCTAAGTAGACCCCCTAAATGATACTCTCCTTCATTGTATTATTTATTGTTGACTGATTCTAGTGAACCAAAATGTTATGAAGAGGCAATGTAGGTAGACATTAAAAAGAAGTGGGAGAAAGGCATGAAAGAGGAAATGGATTCCATGGTAAATAACTAGACTTGGGATTTGATTCAGTTGCTTGCAAGAAAAAGAGCATTGTAGAATAAATGGGTTTACAAGTTGAAGGAAGAAGATGGAGGCAAAAAGTGGTACAAGGCTAGAATTGTTGTAAAAGGGTTTGCACAAAAGAAAGGTATATATTTTGATGAAATGTTTTCTCTTGTTGTTAAAATGACTTCAATTAGGACTATTTTAAGTCTTGTGGCAGTAGAATATTTTCATCTTAAATAGTTAAATGTAAAAACAACTTTTCTCCATGAGGATTTGGAGGAAGCGATTTATATGTAGCAGCCATAGGGGTATGAGGTCAAAGGAAAGGGGAATTTGGTATGCAAGTTGAAGAAGAGATTGTATGGCCTAAAGCAAGATCCAAGGCAATGGTATTTGAAGTTTGACAAGTTTATGACAGAACAAGGTTATAGTAGATGTCATTCTGATCACTGTGTTTATTTTAAAAGGATAGAAAATAGAAGTTATATTATCTTTCTATTGTATGTAAATGACATGCTTGTTGTAGGGTCTAATATGCAGGATATAAATGTGCTCAAGAAGAAATTAGCTAATTCATTTGCGATGAAGGATTTGGGTGCTGCAAAGAAAATCCTTTGTATGAGAATAACAAGAGACAAAAAAAATCGCAAATTGACATTGTCTCAGGGTGAGTACATAAATAAGGTGTTGGAGAGGTTTAGAATGCATAATGCAAAACCCGTTAGTACACTTTTGGCCATCCATTTCAAATTAACTAAGGAAATATGTCTCAGGACACAGGAGGAGATAGAATACATGTCCAGGGTCCCTTATTCATCAACAGTTGCCAGCTTGATGTATGCGATGGTTTGCGCAAGACTAGATATTGCACATATAATGGGAGTTGTGAGCAGGTATATGAACAATACAGATAAAGAACATTGGGAGGAAGTAAAGTGGATTCTCATGTATTTGAGAGGTACTACTACTCATGCATTATGTTTTGGAGGTTTAAACACTATTCTACAAGGATATGTTGATTCAGATATGGTAGGTGATAAACATAGTAGGATGAGAACTATAGGGTATGTTTTTTACTATAGGTGGAACAAAATTAAGTTGGATTTCGAAACTGCAAAAGGTTGTTTCACTTTCAACAACAGAAGCAGAGTATGTTGTTGTTAGAGAGGCTAGTAAAGAAATTATTTGGTTACAGAGGTTTATGGAGTAATTGGGAAAGAAGAAGGAGAATAGTAGGTTTCAAGACCACTCCATTGGTATTTCAAAATATCATTTTCTTCCATTCGTCCTTAAAACCCTAATATGCCTCAAAATTGTAAAATGGAAGCCAAATGAAAAATGAATGAAAAACTGCTTAAACTAATGCAATTATGGTGGTTATTTCATCATAATACAATATATCGGATCTCCAAATCAAACTGACAAGATAGAATCTCTTTTTGATTCCCAAAAATAAGACTAAGACAATTGCGCAGCAAGTTCGCTTTGCAACTGTATCCTTCAGAATTTATGCAACAGGTTGCACAACGAGGGATTTTTTACTCTTTTACCACCTTTTTTACTCAACTAATGCATGGTGATTGTTTTCTAATTAAATTGACTAGATATTGATGAGGGGAGTTAGAGTTGTTACAAAAACCCCAAGAGGCCAAGGGATCTGACAAAGAGAAAATTTACATGTGATAACATCGTCTCTAATGGGGATGGCGTCCTCCCTGCGAGGCGACAAAGAACCCAAAGACCGGTTCCTGATCCATTGGGATGCTCCCAAATATTTCCCGAAACCTTCAACCTTTATAACTAAAACCAAACCAACAACCCAAACTGAAAGTACTTCATATTGTTGAAACTGAAAGTACTGCATACTGTTGAAACTGAAAAGAATTACTACTGCAAACTGAAAGCACATATGTTGAAAACCAAATTGTACAATGCTAAAAAAATGCTCAAACTGAGATTTTACTCATAATAAAACCGACCTACTCTAAGATGATGACACATCTTCATAATCAAGTGATGAAAAAATGCCAATGCAGCCAATCAAGCAATGGGTTGTTTGATTGCTCTCGACTCACACTTTTCTTCAGCAGATAGTAAAAGGTAGAAAACAACAACTCAAACTCCAATATGAATCCAAATCATGTACTAACAGAAAAAACATGATCTACCTTCACATATGATTCTAACAAGTTGGCAAAATAATCTCCAAAGGCATGAATAGCTACCTTTCCTTGATGATCCTCAAATAAACAAGCATATTCTTCATTTATAGCTGCAATTCCTTGTTCTATTTTATCCATATCCAACTCACTTTCAAAATGAAAGGGAGCCATCTGTTCATTTTCTCATCCTCCCCGACAGGAAAAGGCTTTGTATACTCTTGAAAATCTTCAAATGAAACAACTACCTTATGTGTTTGGAAACAATATGAAAATGTTGTTTCATGTTCCTCAACAAAAAATTCATTTTGGATTTTAAAAATTTCAATCAAAATAGTTTCTTGAAGGTCTATGTCATCTGTTGGTTTACTGATTAAGTTCTTTGTACATACAACTTCAGAAACATCATTTTCATAAACTTTCTCTTGAAATAAACTTTCAGGAAATGAATGATCTATAAGACAATTTGACCGATCATCCTCACACAAAGACTGGAAAGGTTGTTGCATATTTACATCATACCTAAGGGAAACAATAAGAATTTTGACTTCAAGATCACAATATGCTTCATTTTCAGCTAAGGGAGAAAATTTTGTCTGCTGGAAATTTTCACGAACATATTGACAATTAGACTCTAACATTTATTCATGATGTTGAAAATATTTTTCATGAAGAGCCTCTAAGATTTCCTCATCCATGAACTCATCATCTTCATAAAATATTTCAAGATGTTGAATAAAACTTTAAACATGATCACAACAGTTTTGAACCAGTGATAAAGACAGATAGGTTTCTTTGTATTTCTCAAAAAATATTAAATGAAAAACTTTAAGGGAGTACAAGCAACTAGGTGGCAAATATTCATACCATATTGTGCATTTCCCTCCAAGGATACCATGAACATTTTCATTAAAGAATCATCATGCAATTTAACCCCAAGTCTACATACATGTATGTGAAATCTAACTAAATGAATAGCTGCATCATCACCCTTTTGATCTTTGAACCCTGGGAGGTAGGTTTTCCAATCTACACTAGGCATTTGATTTGAAAAACATGGAATATGTGAGCGATGCATAGGATCATACCTTGCAGACATGAAACGCATCTTGAGACAATGTAGTCGTCAATGAAACTTTAAAATGTTGGATTCCTCAAGTGTGGAGTCACCAGGTGAAAAGTACACAACCTTCTTGTGTCTCTCCATTGTTCACCATCAACAATCATCTATAGTCTTTTTCATTCCTCCCAAGGAATATTTCTTGTTCGTCCTCGACAATAGCGCTAAAATGTTAGTGTTGAGGAAAATATATGAATTGATGTTACTCAAGCATTTTTAGACTTTACTTGGCTAAGGTAAAGTAGACAGGAATATCACCCTATGTTTATATCCAACAAAAATATATATCCTAACTAACAAGTATTAATTACAAGTTCTTAGGCTAGTCTTTATCAACAAAAGCTTGCTAGAAATTCACTTTTTATGTATTTTTTTGAACATATCAGTTGCTGAAATAAATGTAAAAACAGAAGTAAAGACACCAATATGATACTCAAGATATATGAGACATAAATCAATCCTTTATTTCATTCCAATTCACCAAAGAGTCATTGTCTTTACAAAACTTCACAGAAAAATCTTGGACCAAAGTCAAACTTAGAAATCCCCGATGGAACATACAAAAGGACCTCTGACAGAAAACCAAAATTGAACTCTAAAAGATGGATCATCTTTCCAAAGATTGTTTCCCACTCGACTCTGCACAATAGCCTTTATCAGTCATGAAAATTAATTCATAAAAAGACAAGTCTACACAAACTATCAAAGATAGATCAACACCTCTGAAGAACAAGTGTCTGAATGATTTGATTCAACCATGAATATTGTTGTCTACAATAATACCCTGCCATCACAAAAGAGAATTAGGCTATGATGAATATATGAATGAATGAAAATTGAACTATCTCAACATAAACTCAAAGAGAAAACCTTAGCATTCTTTGTGCTTCTATTATCCTTTTGTTCCTCCCCTTACTTCTACTTTTAATAAATTAGAATTGGTTGAAGTAGTTGAACCAACTCATTAGTTAAGCTGACTAAAGTCTCAACTAACTTTAGTTAGGGGAAAGAGTAATAATCATGATAAGGGTCATAATTAATTAATAACTAGTGGGTGGGACCCCTTGTGACTCCCTTTTTTTCATAGCCATCATAACAATTTTAACATAACCATTAGTTAAACAAAACTACTTCCTTGTGTCTCCCATCAACATATTTACTTTTGGCAATTCTAGCTCATGAAATTTGAAATTATTTCAAAAATAATACTCATATATCCAAAATAAAACATGTTGTCCAAAAATGCTTGAAATCAATCTGTCATTGCATGGCTCGGAAGGGAGGCCTTTCAATCCTAAGTCAGACTATTCCCTATCCGATCCAATCAAAGAGTCATGCATATGTAATTGATTAGAAAATAGTCTTTTAAATAGCCATGCATGAAAACTCTTAAAAATAAAAAATAGATTTGGCTCAGAATGTATCAGGCTCATGCAATCCATTCCATACAAATTGTTTTAATGTTAATCAATGAGAAACGGGGGTGAAAAATTTTCAAGGATACATGAGGGGTTTGTAATTACCGAAAATATGATATAATGAAGGGGGAGAGAAATGGTCACTGCTCGATGACAACAACAATAAATTGTAAGCAAACCAATAATCTTCACTGCAATCCACACATAATTTTGCCACTTTTATCCAATCTAATACAAAATTTCTTTTGACTATAATCAATATCAGAACAGGGGGTAAGAAAATGAATATGGGACATGTGAAGGGTTTGTAATTAGTGGAAAATGAGATAATGAGAGGGGGGGAGAAAAGCAATTTACTGTTCATGAGACTAATCAAGTATTCCATAAAACATTTTGTAGTAAGAATAGACGCAACAACCAACAATCATCATGCATGAAAACAATTACTGTGTATTTAACTAGTTCACTGTCCAATAATAGAATACTCAACACAGTGCCATCATAAAAGGCAAGTATTTCACACAATTTGTAAGACGATCTGTTCCCTTTATTTGCACATTCTTCATTTCATAACAATCAACAACAACAGTCATTTCCAATCTGTAATCATCAACATCTATCACTGCCATACAGTTCTTCAATCCGCATCTACATTAAAAAAAATCACATTTTCAAAAAGATAACAAAGTCATTATTACTGCCATAGAGTCCATCAAAAATGAAATGGTGATCGCTCACATATATACATGTAGTAAAATAATCAAGACCAAATTTCCATGCCTGAAATGACAATTTATTATATAACCAAAAACCACGATTTAAACACTAGGAGGTCGTGAGTATGCTTACTGTAGTTATCCAATTCAATCACCATATGGCCCCCAAAAAATGTGGTTATTACGCCCCATGTTTTATTTGCAAAACACCATACCCAAAACACGACTTGAGTGAGCAACCCAAAACATTCGTAACCAACGCCATCCATCCACCAAATCATCATAAGTGTAAATATTAGTGACTACATATCAACTAACAATTCACCCTTGTGGTAGAGGAACAACCAAACTAACAAGCCATGGTATCTATGCATAACCATGCATCCAATTGACACAGGGAAGAGACCCTTCCATTAAAATCACTGAGCGACTGTGACCTCAAAAACAAAAATGGAAATGTAGGGTTTATGATAAAATCATAGAGGTAGTGACAAAACAAAAACACACCAACACAACTACTACATGACCAACGGGTGAGCCCATACCCAAAGTAATAGACTAGAATAGCTGGAAACAACTTGACAGGCCCGAGAGTCTCCTTATGCCACTCCAGTCTAGAGGGTTAAGGGTTTGCACAATAGTCATTATAGGAGGGAAGGAAACAAACCTAGAGAAACTTTGAGGCTAAAGGCGAACACACAAGGAGGATTCACTACTACATATGGGCGGATTATTCCAC
>SNQJ01S0089439.1:15897-36442 GCA_010110895.2 Picea sitchensis
CCAAATATAACTTTCAGATCTAAGAGGCCATGACCATTGCAATATACAATATGAACTCCAATATGCGCAAAGACACAAAATGGGTATGAGGCCTGAGACGATATATTGATGGATAACACTATGCATGATGCTATGGAAATTAGATACTAAACAATTCTTCCACAGATATTTAACCACCATATTACAAACAAATGAAGCCATAGTACAAAACATATAGTAAAACTCAGAAACTTAAGGTAGGTATGGCTTTTGGAACAATGGGAATGAAATATTCACGAATAATGCATCGTGCACGAGGCTGAAGGCCTTTTTTTTTCCTAAGGGGAATTAAACCATTGAGTTACAAGATCACAACAATGACATAAATGAACTACTCATCACAAAAACACAATCCAACCGGGCTTGTGCAAATGGTAAGGAGGGAAATGCATGGGAGAAAAGAGATTGAAGCTCAAAACTCTATAAACACAACAACCCTGCCACTTATGAAACTATGCAACTATATGCAACTTATGCAACTATGCAACTATATTGCAACAATGCAACTTATGAAACTATGAAACAATGCAACTTATGCAACTATGCAACTATATGCAACTTATGAAACTATATGCAACTATATGTAACTATATGCAGCTATATGCAACTTTATGCAAAAATGCAACTTATGCAACTTATCGCCGGACTTGTGCAAATATAAATGAACTATAAATGAACTACTCATCACAAAGACACAATCCAACCGGGCTTGTGCAAATGATAAGGACGGAAATGCATGGGAGAAAAGGGATTGAAGCTCAAAACTCTATAAACACAACAACCTTGTCACTTATGCAACTATATGCAACTATGCAACTATATTGCAACAATGCAACTTATGCAACTATGCAACAATGTAACTTATGCAACTATGCAACTATATGCAACTTATGCAACTATATGCAACTTATGTAACTATGCAACTATATGCAACTTATGCAACTATATGTAACTATATGACAATTTTGTATGCAACTTATGAAACTATGCAACTATATGACAATTTCGTATTCAACTATATGCAACTATATGCAACTATGCAACTATATGCAACTTTATGCAAAAATGCAACTTATGCAACTATATGCAACTATATTGCAACTTTATGCAACTATATTCAACTTATCCAACTATATCCAACTATGCAACTATATGCAACTTTATGCAACAATGCAACTTGTGCAACTATATGCAACTATATGCAAATATGAAACTATATGCAACTATATTGCAACAATTTCGTATGCAACTATATGCAACTATGCAACTATATGCAACAATGCAACTTATCATGTTTTTTAGTGACAATATGCACACAATGCAACTTATCATGTTTTTAGTGACAATATGCAACTATATGCACCCTTATGCAACAATGAAACTTATGCACTATATGCAACTTTATGCACAATGCAACTTATGCAACTATATGCAACTATATTGCAACTATATGCAACTGTGCTGGTACCACAAACGTATATTGGCACGATAACTTATCTTCTTGTTTTAACGAGTGTAGGTACCACCAAATATTTATCTGTCGGATCTATCTTCCTCGTGTGATGATCAAGATATACTAAGAGAGGTTGAGAGTGAGACGTGTTGTACTAGATCTACCGGTTCTAGATCAACTAGATCTGAAAAGGTAAGGAAAAGATTTTGTATACGCATGCAATTTTATATTGCCAACAGAGGGTCATGTAATTATGATGCTGAGAGCATAGGTGAGATTGAGTTGCCCTTGAGGTATAAACATCTAGTGCAATGATGGGCACCTAAGGAGCTACCTGAAGTGGACACCGATTTCTTCATCAGTGGAAGGATGTATTGCATTACTCCTTCGTCCTTACATGGATTGGGGTTATTTTCCATGGATGGCATAAAGGTCATCTATGGCACTGTAACTGAATTGATGGATTATGTCGGACCATTATACAAATACAATCACTGGTTGATGTTGGTCCGATATACGTGAAGTATGTGGAGATACAGAGTTGCCGCAAATTATATACAACTAGTACATAACAATCAAAATAAAGGGGAAACTATGTATATTGATAGAAGGCCAAAAGCTACTAGAAACATTAAGGGATTTATAAATAGTACAACTAAGAAACCGAATTGCATATTTGAGGGACGCAAAGGAAATCATATATTTGTATGTGCAACAAAAACAATAGTTCCAGGTGAAGAGTTGTTGATCGATTACAACTTAAATCAAATAGATGGAGGGGGTGCAGATATGGGGGTAAATATATTACATTCCATTCAAATCAACCTTTGATCAATCATTGTTACAATTTATCACTGCAATATTTCAATTTTTTACTGCATATATTTCATTTTTCATTATTTATTTTCTGATATTACTGCAATATTTCATTTAATTACTTTCATAACTCTTGTTGATTAATTTATTATGTTAACATCTATCCAGAGTGACCATGAGATATCAAAGGCTACATCTGTCCAGGGTGACCGTGGAAAGCCACCCACTGTGTCTCAGTAGGTAAATGTTAAATACAGTAACAACTTATGACTACAACTAAATTTCAGAAATTTCATTTTTTTTTTCTGATATTACTGCAATATTCCATTTTTTTAATGTTACAGGTAAATTTCATAACTTTTGTTGATTGATTTATTATGTCAACTTCTATCCAGGGTGACCGTGGCATAAAATCACCTGCTACATCTGTCCAGGGTGACCGTGAAAAGGCACCCGTTGTGCCTCAACAGGTAAATGTTAAATACAGTAATAAGTTATGACTACAACAACTAAATTTCTGAAATTTCATTATTTTTTTCTGATATTATTGCAATATTTCATTTTTTTAATGTTACAGTTGAATTTCATAACTTTTGTTGATTGATTTATTGTTTCAATGTCTGTCAATTATTGTGACTAGTCTATATGAATATTGATTAATGGTTGTGAGTGCATTGAAGTGGATACGTAAATGGTTGGCCCACTCTCACAAGCATAGTGATAGATTTAAAAAAAAACACATCTCCCATATTGTCCCCCTAGGATACCCCTACCAAATTGTTTTTGACCTCTAGTTCAGAGCCCCAATATCTCAATTAAAACCATTCATTCAAGGGGATGTATTTTATCTTCCCCTTCATCCCAAGGTGCCTTGAGTTTCCCTTTTGGTCCACTAAGAAAGAAACCTAATAAGTCACAAAACCCCCTCTGATAAGCCATTATCACATAAGAAACCCTTTGAAGCGTCAATCACACATGAAAATATTGAGTATGGGTCAATCACGAATCCCAACATCCAACTTCTCATGTAATTGTTTTTAAACCTAAAGGAAGCGTTGCAATATCGACGATAGTTTGTCACAAGGTAATGAATGTGTTTTATTAAGCGTGGAAATATTGACGAACTTTTTTCACAAGGCAATGAATAGGTTTTATTATGTGTGGCGATATCGAGGAAAGTTCATCGCACTTTGCCACGGTTTTGCATCGCACATATAGCATCTGCGTCGTAAAATTTTTCTCTGCCAAACATTTCCGTCGCTATTGCCACGCTTTTTCGTTGTAACTTTCCACACTTTTCCATAGCACATATGGCATTTGCGTCGTAATCTCTTGGTAATTTTTTTACTTTGGCATGGTTTTTCGTCCCTATTGCGACAAAGTTTCATCACTATTGCCATGCTTTATAAGGTAAACCTATCTTGAGGATGATGACACATGGAGGGATTATTTCATCGTTGTTTCATTGAACAACTGGTTCGTGGATATAGAAATGAAATTTTTTTGATGAAAAATAATCTTTGCTTTCATGGAAAGTGCGACGGATATGTGTGGCAATAGCAACGAAAAACCGTGGCAAATTTGGTCATATGTAGCAGTGATTAAATGCTTTCGAACGAGAGACAGTTCTTGATAGGGATGAACAAGAAAACAGAGCTCTAGTTAACCCCAAGAATCACGAAGACAACCATCCAAGCATGATTTATGAAAAACCATTTTAACAGACATGGTGGTCAGAAAAGTTATCACCAAGGAAGACCACCAACTCCGATAAATTCAAACAATTATAAGCAGAGCCATCCATTTTCCATTCTAAACCAAAATTTTACACAGTTGCAGTACTCGGGACAACCACAAACCAACACAACTGAGCCAAAAATATTCTGTAACCAGAGTGAAGTCAAGAATGGCCAAAAGAGACATACTTGTTAATCGAAACCTTAAGACGAGAGGTGGTTGGGCGATTTCACCCTGCCAAAAATCTAGAGTTCAATCACAACAGCCAGATCAAACAATGGTCTGACTAAGGTGGTGGTCAACTGGAAGGGTAAAGGTGACGTGCAGTAAATGAATGTTGCTTCCACCCATCTCTCATTTACTCCACAGTACATGCCAACGAGCCTTCCATTAAAACCATTAATCAACCAACGCATCGAGAACATCAACATATTTAAACCATAGCATAATCCAAGTTCCACATACTAATTCAAACATTTTCATTGTCACTTTTCCAGATGCGCCATGGTTATACTTCCATCATAACTCAAATCAACCATTTGACTACTATGCAATCTAAATGAACCTGTATATAATCATCTCCCATGGCATGATCAACATAACCCCGAACCATAGCATAGTCACCATAAAATTTACAAAGCTATTACTCCCATGAGACACATATGAATAATAACCAGTGCATAACTATTGTATCATCACCTTGCTAGAACTGTGCCACCAAAATTTCCACGATATGCCTATATATAAAATGTAATATATATATATATATATATAGATATATATTAATAGTAATTTCCTTGTTATCTAAGGTCTAACATTAATCAACAAACACTTTATGCATGTAGTATTGCAAAGCTAGGTCTCTTTTGCATTAGTTATAGTATTTTTCTTTTCCTCAAAATGCCTTTTTGCAATTTTCACTAACATATTTGTTGTGCAGGTGTGAGAAGAACGAAGACCATAAATGAATAGCAGGTTGTAGTATCACGAAGGAACAACATCTCAAAACTTAACTTATAACAATGACAACCATATTCTCGTCAATCGTGTGAATCCTTGTAACATGTCATCATAACATCGAAAATGAACATATATGATCTTCAAGGCTCAAGGGGGTCCCACCTACTAGTATTATTTACTCTTATATAATAATAATAGGCTTTAGCAACACTTTGCGGGCAAAATTTCGTTGACGTTTTCAATCGTCAACAAAATGGCGACTCCACAGGGAAATTTATTTGTAACATATTAGAACTCAAAACTCATGGTTTTGCAGACCAAGAATAGTAATCTCAAGAAGACGTGACTCGAATGATTATGCAACAGGGGGAAATGAGCAAATTTAATGGGAAGATGACTGGGGATTTAGGAATAACTCATGAAAAGTGTTAAGTATGAGGGGTTTTACCATTGTATGCATAATCATTTGACTGTAATGTTCTATTAACTTGAAAGAGGAAGACTTATATATTTTCTCTTAAGATATCGATGGATGAAGAAACGGCGAGAAGAAGTGGGAAACAACCAACTCTTTATAAGATAACATTGGAAAATTATAACAATTTTAAGGTTCCTTTAGAGACGACATCATAACAGCTGTGTAAATTTGTTTGTTATTGACTAACGATGCTTGCAAGAGTGTCACTGTGGAAAATATGATCCAACACCTTATAGTCCACTGAAACTAAAAGATGACCCAAAACAAAGCTTAAAGGAATGAAGATGAAAAAGATTAAAATGGCAGCAAATAAAGTGGCAGAAAAGTAAAGGCAGTAGGAAACATTGAAAAAATAAAACAACTATCATAAGAAGAAGAGAAAAATTGAAACCTGAAAACAGAGCTAGACTACTAAAATAGAGGAAAACCAAACAACAATGAGTTTTTCACGTTGGTTCCACGTAATGCTTCAAGTGAGAACCATTAGTGCCGTAGGAAAACAATCGCTCCTACAAATCTTTTAGAATGTAAGAATTTGTACCTAAGACAAAAGCGATCTTGAAAGGACCCAACCATAATTTCTGAAATTTTGAATGTCTTCCCTTATCAGTGTGAGTTGAATCCCATAGTAGAACCTTTTCATTTACCTTAAACTTGCCAATTTTTACACTCTTGTTGAAATATTTCTTAACTGTCTGTTGTCTTGTTTTAATATTATCCAAAGAAAACATCCTTTGTTCTTCCAAAGCTAGTAATGCATTTACTCTTTGTGAAACATCTGAAGAATTTAATTCTTCGGTCTGTAGCATCAACCTTAAGGAAGAAAGCTCCATCTCGGTTGGCAGAAGGGCTTCTTGACCATAAACCAGTTGAAAGGGGGTACAACCAGTACTTACTTTGGCAGTAGTTTGATATGCCCAGAGGGCATAAGTGAGGAGAGTGTGCCACTGGCGAGGTTTATCCTCGATTATCCTTTTGACGATCCTTACCATACTTTTATTGGTAGACTTGAATTTCCCATTTCCTTGGGGATAATAAGCTGATGATGTGAAATTATTTACCCCAACTTGGTTAGAAACTTAGTCAGCTTAGAAGAAATGAAAGTCGGGTTGTTATCTGTAATAATTTCCAATGGAAGACCAAATATGGAAAATATATTGTTTTCAAGGAAAGAAATTACCTAATCGTCCGTGGAATGTTTAAGTGGGACAACTTCAGCCCATTTCGTAAAATAGCATGTGGTTGTTAATATAAAAACCTGCTCAGCTAAAGAAGGAGGGTTAATAGGACCAATAAAATCCAATCCCCACTTAGAAAAGGGAAAATCTGGCAGGACTCGTTGTAAAGGAATGGATGCAAGGCATTCTTTTCCAGCAAATTTTTGGCATTTGTCGCAAGACCTCAAAAAAACATAAGAGTCACAAAAGATCAAAGGCCAATAATATCCCTTCCTAATAATCTTGAAGGCAGTGGATTTTGTAGAAAAATGACCTCCCACATGAATGACATAGTTTGAAGAGCCGTGGGCTTCCTGCAACAACTTCTGTGCATCTTCATTATTTAGACAACGAAGTAGCACACCATCAATAGATCTTTGGAATAACAAGTCTCCCATAATGACATATCTTGCAGATTCAAGATGAAGTCTTCTCCTTTGATGAGTGTCTAAGTTGTCTGGTCATATTTGGTTCTCTAAATAATAAACCAAATCTTTGTACCAAGGATGTTTAGACACAGGGAGGGTCTAATCGTCAATGTAAAAGAGAATTGAAAGGGAACTATCCTCTTCATCAATTTCTTCCCCATTCTCAACATGTTGAGCCAAGTGAAGGGCTAGGTCACGTCTCTTGATAGTGGTAGAAGTCACGATACTTAAATCATGCTCCTGGATCTTGGCAAGCCAATGTGTAGGTTTTCCTGAAAGATAAGTTTGTGAGAAGAAAAACTTAATAGCGGGTAAAGGGACTTTTACCAACGTGTGCTTGCCTAAGATGTAGTGGCGAAATTTCTCAATGGCCTTAACAAGAGAAAAAGCATGTTTCTCAATAAAAGAATATTTAAATTCATCATCAGACAAACTTTGACTCATGTAAGCCATAGGTTTTTCATTTCCTTGACCATCATCTTGCACGAGGGCAACAAAAACTGCCTCCTTAGTGGCATTAGTATAAATTGTGAATTCCTTCTCAAAATCCGGCTTCGTCAAAACCGGTGTGGATCTGATTGCTTTCTCAATCCCCTCAAAAGCATTTCCAACCTCATCGGTCCAGGAAAACGAATGGTCTTGCTTAAGTAGATTATGGATTGGCTTGACCATTACTGCAAAATCTGGAACAAACCTACGGATGAAGTTAATAACTCCCATAAAGGCTTGAACCTCTTTCTTGGAAGTAGGATCCGAAAGGTTAAGGATAGCAATGATTCTTTCAGGGTCGATACTTATTCCTGAATCAGAGACAATGTGCCCAAGGAGCTTTCCCTCGGTAACACCAAAGATGGAATTGGAAGGGTTTAGGGAAATTCCAAATTTCCTACACCGCATGAGAACCTTTCTCATATGGCCAAAATGATCTGACCGGATTTTAGAGTATACAGTTAAGTCATCGAGGTAGATCTGGATGATCTTCCCGATCAAATCGTCAAAATCTAGTTGCATAGCTCTTTGAAAAGTGGCACCTACATTAGATAAACTGAATGACATATGTTCATAAGCAAAGGTACCCCAACAAGTAATAAAGATGGTTTTATATTTATCTGCCCTCTTTACATTGATTTGATTGTAACCGAAAAACCCGTCAAGTAAGAACAACATTTGTGACCCTGCAACTTGCTGCAGAATCATTTCCATGTTGGGAAGAGGGAAATGGTCCTTTATACTAGCTCAATTTAGTGCACAAAAATCAATGCATAATCTAATCTAACCAATTGTTTTCTAAACAGGGACAATATATGAAACCCATTCAAAATGCTTCATTGGAAAGATAATCTCAGCCTTCAAAAGTTTTTCCAATTCCTTTCGAATGGTTGCTTCTATCGCAGGATTGATAGGTCTTTGTTTCTTCCTAACTAGTTTTACACCTTCCTGAATGGGGATGGCATGTTGTATAAGGCCAGGATCAAAACTATGAAGATCCTCATAAGACCAAGCAAATACGTCTTGAAATTCACCAAGCAACTTGGCAAACTTCTCCTTCTCTTCATCTAAACATTTGGCACCTATTTTCACGTTCTTTGGAGTCTCGGGTGTCCCAATGTTCAAGGATATGGTCTCAGCCACCTTCCTTTTCAATTCTTCTTCTTTTTGTTTTTCCTTGTTGCCTACGTTACTCGAAGAAAAAGAAATCTCTAGAGGAGTCAAGCCTTTAGGAATCTTGTTATCTTCC
The DNA here is from genome assembly GCA_010110895.2 of Picea sitchensis. Taxonomy (NCBI): domain Eukaryota; kingdom Viridiplantae; phylum Streptophyta; class Pinopsida; order Pinales; family Pinaceae; genus Picea; species Picea sitchensis. Next base: position 24,764 of record SNQJ01S0089439.1, read on the forward strand.
ATGGATATAATTTCCTTAGGCCTAAAAGGTTCATTTTGGATAAAAGCACAAATTTTCTCGTCGTTGGGGAAGACTTGCCAAGATTCTACATTTTCGGGAATATGTGGATGATATAGGGATCAAAAAGTAAAATCAGGTCTGTGAGGGAGAAGTTACTGAGTAGGAGAAGCTGCAAAAATAGCTAACCGATCGGCCATTGAGTTTAGTTACCTCTTTACGTGAGTGATATTGAAAGATAATAGGTTCAATATGAGATCCCAAACCATTTGGGTGTATCACTTCATCAACTTGTTGCTAGGGGAATAAATCTTACGTACGAGGTTAACAACAAGCTCAAAATCCCCAAAAACTGATAGATGACTGCGTCCGCAGCCAAGATTATATGCATTTTCAATGCCTAATAATAGGGCTTCAAATTCGGTGACGTTGTTGGTGCAAGAAAAATCCAACCTATAAGAAACGTTATGTATTTTCCCCACAGATGAAATTCAGACAATACCAGCTCCATTTCCCTCATTTGAGCATGAACCATCAAAGTGCATGTGCCACATACCATCATCTAAATTGATTTGTTCCAAAGGAATATTATCCTCCTTAGAAAAGATAGAGTATACTCCTAGGTATTATTCGAGATAGTTCACATTAGGTTGTGGGACACTCTCGATATAAGGGGATATCCTTCCTTCTCTAAGAACTATAAAAAAAAAATCGTTCCAAGGAACGTATAAATGTGTTCTGTAGAGTGAGAGGTATCCACATGTCAAGGCTTGCCAATATCTTCCCAAGATAACTGAGTAATTGCTTATAGGCATATCAATTACTTGAATGTTGAGGGTCATCCTTATTTCGAGGTGAGCGCACAAAACTAAGGTGACATCCTTAATCTCACCTATGGTCTTTTGTTGTAGATTATTATAGGAGAGCATGCTTTTGGTGTTTTCATCTATACAAGACAAGCCTAGATTTTCCATAAAAATATTTGACATCACACTTGGGCCCGAACCACCATCAATGAGGCAACAATGGGAAATTTTATCCATGATTTGTACAGAAATATAAAAAGGGGTATTTTTTATAGGGTATCTAAAGTTATGTACACCTACTTTATTTACATAAGAATCCTCTTCGCTTACCCTTTCAGAAAGATTGGATACAACATAATCCTTTCCTTCCATGAATTGTTTCAAATGCATTTGTTGTTCAGGGACGACAACCATGTCTAGGAGGGTTGCATCTGCTTTGATGTTAGCCAATTGATTCAATATGTTGTATTTGGAGAAGGGGAGGGGGCGAGGAGTGATTCTTTGACTCTCAGAAATTTTAGGAACCTAGGGCACAACAATGGCCGAGGATGAGCTCGGGCTAGAAGAACTATGAAGAGGGTGAGCTCGGGCTCTATCTCTGGCATTGATAACCATGACATCTTTTGGCTCGACAAAATCTAGGACAATGATAGTGGCTTCTGGTATTTTACCAAAGATCTTGTCCCTGCCACTCTTCCTTACCTCATACGTGGTTTCTTCATGGTGTTCCTTGCAAAAGTTACATCAAATCCTAGGCAAGATAGATTTGGGATGAAAATCATTTTCAATCGGGCTTCTAGAAGCAGAAGCAGAAGAGGATGAAGCTTCAGGGGTGAGAGGGGAGACAATACCTTTCCGCTCAAATGCTATCATACGATTGTTCATATCTTGTACTAGCTGTAAGAGAGCGGACATGTATGTCTGTCTAACTGATTCTCCATGGGGTAGACCAGTTCGTTCAAGTTGTTCTTCATACTCTGAACAAGTGTGCAGAGTGGAATTGATATTATCAATGGACTTCTCTTCAAGCCTATGATGGTAAGGAGAAGGAAATGCATTGTAGTAATGCATGAAGGCGGCTTGGTTCTGAGGGCGAATAAGTTCGGGGATTTGATTATACAACTTGGTGAAATGCAAGTTGAAAGACTTGATGGTCTCACCATCCTTGTAAGTGATGTTATTTTACTCCCTTAACCTCTCAGCAAGGCTTTTGGATTGCCCGTAAGTGGATCTAAACCAGTAGATTAATTCCTCCCAGGTAGACAAAATCTTAGGGGGAAGGTCAAAAAATTCAGTCACAACCTTCCCTTCCAAGGAATTGACGAATAGGCACATGAAAGTATTGTTGTTGTTGGCCCCTATGTTATGACAAGCATTCAAAAATGCCACTAGGTGTTCATTGGTACTAGCAATGTTATTTCCTAAAAAGTTAGGCAAATGCTCCTTAAACTTTGGAAGTGGGCAAGTAGCAAGAGATAGGTTAAGAGGAGAGGACACATGACATGGTGTAGTTGTGGCGTCTTCTTGGAACTGAAAAAGTCCATAATTCTTGATGACTTTAGTGGGGTTCGTAGTATATTGGGCAGGGATATGGCAGTTGTACAAGCTGCCAATAACCGATGATAATGAATATTGGGAAGATGGAGCACTTCCAGTGCCACCATATCCACCACTAGATGCCATCTTATGGATGATAGATGAGGGAAATAAAGACAAGCTGGATAAATTAGATAAAGTTGTTCTTAGAGAAATTTGTTGGGAAGATAACACAATGTTTCTCCTTCCTATCTTAGCTATAGGACTGATTTCGGGTGACAAGCCTCTTCTTCTTCTAGAATCATGGGAATCTAAGGACATGAAAGAAAGGCCAAAACTAAAGAAACTAAAGGTTATTGTTGATTTTTGGGTTGCCTACGTCTAGCTTCCAATTGACATTGGACACTAATATCTCTCTCAATTGCTGCCCAAGAATGGTTAAGCCCAACACGGGTCCTAGCAGTGTCTAAAATGGTATGAAATAGGTTCAAAGCAATGTTGGTTTGGTCTTGGAGATCGGGCTCAAGATTGGGCTGCCTTGCGACAGGAACAGTCATTAATAACAAACAGTACAAGAGTCAAAAACAAAAAAAGAAAGATGTATCAATGAAAATCGAGTATAAAAATTAACCGGAGAGATGTCGAAGATCTCCCTAATATGGTCGCCAAATCATTGTTGAGGAAAAGATATGAATTGATCTTACTCAAGCATTTTCAGACTTTACTTAACTAAATTAAAGTAGATGGGAATATCACCCTATGTTTATAGCCAACAAAAATATATATCATAACTCACAAGTGTTAATTACTAGTGCTTAGGCTAGTCTTTTATTAACAAAATCTTGCTAGAAATTCACTTTTTATGTATTTTTCTGAACATATCAGTTGTTGAAATAAATGTAAGAACAGAAGTAAAGACACCAAGATGATACTCAAGATATATGAGACATAAATCAATCCTTTATTTCATTCCAATTCACCAAAAAATCATTGTCTTTACAAAACTTCACACATAAATCTTGGACCAAAGTCAAACTTATAAATCCCCGTTGGAACATACAAAAGGACCTCTGACAAAAAACCAAAAATGAACTCTAAAAGTTGGATCATCTTGCCACATATTGCTGCCCACTCGAATTTGCACAATAGCCTTTATCATTCATGAAAATTAATTCATAAATAGACAAGTCTACACAGACTATCAAAGATAGATCAACACCTCTGAAGAACAAGTGTCTGAATGATTTGATTCAACCCTGAATATTGTTTTCTAGAATAAGACCCTACTATCACAAAAGAGAATTAGGCTATGATGAATATATGAATGAATGAAAATTGAACTATCTCAACATAAACTCAAAGAGCAAACCTTAGCATGCTTTGTGCTTCTATTATCCTTTTGTTCCTCCCCTTACTTATGCTTTTAATAAATTAGAATTGGTTGAAGTAGTTGAAGCAACTCATTAGTTAATCTAACTAAATACTCAACTAACTTTAGTTAGGGGAAAGACTAATAATCATGATAAGGGTCATAATTAATTAATGACTAGTAGGTGGGACCCCTTGTGACTCCCTTTTGTTCATAGCCATCATAACAATTTTAACATAACCATTGGTTAAGAAAAACTACTTCCTTGTGTCTCCCATCAACATATTTACTTTTGGGGATTCTAGCTCATGAAATTTGAAATTATTTCAAAAATAATATTCATATATCCAAAATAAAACATGTTGTCCAAAAATCCCTGAAATCAATCTGTCATTGCGGGGCTCGGAAGGGAGGCCTTTCAGGCCTAAGTCAGACTATTTCCTGTCTGATCCAATCAAAGATTCTTGCTCGTGTAATCGATTAGCAAATAGTCTTTTAAATAGCCATGCATGACAACTCTTAAAAATACAAAATAGATTTGGTTCAGAATGTATCAGGCTCATGCAATCCAATCCATACAAATTGTTTTAATGTTAATCAACGTGCAGGGGGGGGTGAAAAATGTTCAGGGATACATCAGGGGTTTGTAATTAGCGAAAAATATGATATAATGAAAGGGGAGAGAAATGGCCACTGATCGATGACAACAACAATCAACTGTAAGCAAACCAATAACCTTCACTGCAATCCACACAGAATTCCGCCACTTTTATCCAATCTAATACATAATTTCTTTTGACTATAATCAGTCTTAGAACAGGGGGTGAGAAAATGAATATGGTACATGTGAAGGGTTTGTAATTAACGAAAAACGAGATAATGAGAGGGGGGAGAAAAGTGATTTACTGTTCATGAGACTAATCAAGTAATCCATAAAACATTCTATAGTAAGAATAGACGCACCAACCAACAATCATCATGCCTAAAAACAATTATTGTGTATTTAACTAGTTCACTGTCCAATAATAAATTAATACCCGACATAGTGCCATCATAAAAGGCAAGTATTTCACACAATTTGTAAGAGGCTTTGTTCCCTTTATTTGGACGTTCTTCATTTCATAACAGTCAATAACAACAGTCATTTCCAATCTGTAATCATCAAAATCTATCACTGCCATACATTTCTTCAATCCACATCTACATTAAAAAAAACACATTCTCCAAAAGATAATGAATTCATTATTACTACCATAGAGTCCATCAAAATTAAAATGGTGATCACTCACATATATACATGCAGTAAAATAATCAAGAACAAATTTCCATGCCTGAAATGACAATTTATTATATAACCAACAACCACCATTTAAACACCAGGAGGTTGTGAGTATGCTTACTATAGTTATCCAATTCAATCAACATCTGCCCCCCAAAAAATGTGGTTATTACGCCCCATGTTTATTTGCAAAACACCATACCTAGAACGCGACCTGAGTGAGCAACCCCAAACATTCGTAACCAACGCCAACCATCCACCAAATCATCCTAAGTGTAAATATTAGTGATTGCATATCAACTAACAATTCACCCTTGTGGTAGAGGAACAACCAAATGAACAAACCATGGTAGCTATGCATAACCAGACATCCAATCAACACAGGGCAAAGGCCCTTCCATTAAAATCACTGAGCAACTGTGACCTCAAAAAAGAAAATGGAAATGTAGGGTTTACGCTAAAATCAAACAAAAACACACCAACACAACTGTTGCATGACCAACGGGTGAGCCCATACCCAAAGTAATAGACTACAATAGCTGGAAACAACTTGACAGGCCCGACAGTCTCCTTATACCACTCCAATCCAGAGGGTTAAGGTTTTGCACAGTAGCCATTATAGGAGGGAAGGAAACAACCCTAGCGAAACTTTGAGGCTAAAGGCGAATGCATAAGGAGGATTAAACGCTTGCGAACGGGAGACAGTTCTTGACAGTTTTGAACAAGAAAACAGAGCTCTAGTTAACCCCAAGAATCGCGAAGACAACCATCCAGCCATGATTTATGAAATACCCTTTTAACAAATGTGGTGGTCACAAAAGCTATCACCCAGGAAGGCAACCAACTCCGATAAATTCAAACAATTATAAGCAAAGCCATCCATTTTCCATTCTAAACCAAAATTTTACATAGTTGCAGTACTCAGGACAACCACAAACCAACACAGCTGAGCCAAAAATATTCTGTAACCAGATTGAAGTCAAGAATGGCCAAAAGAGACATACCTATTAATCAAAACCTTAAGATGAGAGGTGGTTGGGCGGTTTCACACCTGCCAAAAATCCAGAGTGCAATCACAATAACCGGATCAAACAATGGTCTGACTAAGGTGGTGGCCAACTGAAAGGGTAAAGGTGATGTGCAGTAAATTCATGTCGCTTCCACCCATCTCTCATTTACTCCACAGTACATGCCAACGGGCCTTCCATTAACACCATTAATAAACCAACGCATCGAGAACATCAACATATTTAAACTATAGCGTAATCCAAGTTCCACATACTAATTCAAACATTTCCATTGTCACTTTGCCAGATGCGCCATGGTTATACTTCCATCATAACTCAAATCAATCGTTTGACTATTATGCAATCTAAATGAACCTATATATAATCATCTCCCATGGCGTGATCAACATAACCCCGAACCATAGAATAGTCACCATAAAAATCACAAAGTTATTACTCCCATGAGCCACATATGAATATTAACCAATGCATAACTATTGTATCATCACCTTTCCAGAACTACGCCACCAAAATTTCCACGATATGCCTATATATAAAATGTAATTTACATTTTTTTTAATATCCATTTCCTTGTTATCTAAGGTCTAACATTAATCAACAAACACTTTATGCATGTAGTATTGCAGAGCTAGGTCTCTTTTGCATTAGGTATAGTATTTTGTTTTTCCTCAAAATGCCTTTCTACAATTTTCACTAACATATTTGTTGTGCAGGTGTGAGAAGAATGTATACCATAAATGAATAGCAGATTGTAGTATCATGAAGGAACAACATCTCAAAGCTTAACTGATATCAATGACAACCATATTCTTGTCAATCATGTGAGTCCTTATAGCACATCATCATAACATTGAAAATGAACAGATATGATCTTCAAGGCTCAAGGGGGTCCCACCTACTAGTATTATTTACTCTTATATAATAATAATAGGATTTAGAAACACTTTGCAGGCAAAATTATGTTGACGTTTTCCATCGTCAACAATTATCACTCTAAAAATTGATTTTGGCTGAGTAAGAAGATCACAAAGCTAACCACAAACCAACTTGAGGCCGTAAGCTAGCCCTTCCAACTAGAGAGGGATTTCTCTCTTCAAATCAATCACTAAAAGGATTGATTTGGAATTTCATCCAAAGGCTATATCTCTAAGTCAAGATTGAATTTATAGAGTTGGTGGCAATGTGGACAGAAAGTCCATTTGGAAATGGAGTCACTGAAAGGTCAGAAATCAATGATAGTTTGTTGGATACTTGGTGAATTGAAAAGTGACTGATCAGAGGAAAGATAGAAATCACTTCTTTAGGCCAATTTAGTATCATTGTAGATTGAATATTACGAAGAAATAAAATAATCCCTTAGGGCATCTATCAAGGATGAATCCCAAGGTGATTATAGCAGAAAAACAATTGAAAATACATGTAACAAAGCATCAGATAAAGATGAATCTTGATACATATGCTTCACATTAAAAAAAATAAGAATATATATTTCATAGATGAATTTAAACAAGAAGACAAATATTGTAGGATCACATGCATAAAGAAGCAAATTTCATTAATATATGAGAAAGTTTTTACAAAATATACTCAATAGTCTATTATTTACACCTTTGCCAACCTTGAGCTGATGTAGCTCCATAAAATATATACAAAAATTCTCCTCATATCCTCCTAAATTCGAATTCAAAAACTTGTCCAATTTAAGCTACAGTTACACATATTTTGGCATAAAAATCTAAACAAACTACTAAAAACAAGTCAAACTTGACTCATTTATTACATCATAACCACACAACATAAAAGGTGTTTGAATCCATGATATGGTGAAATTTGACCTTGGTGCTCATTGAAGATGACTTGGCACCTTTGTTGACCTTTCCATGTTGATCTGGACACATTCTGGATGCTTTGTCACAGTTGCACAGCAAGGTTGTTGCGCCACAATAACCTAGAGGAAATTTGGCTTAGCGAAATTCTGGGAAATAGGCCTCAAAGATCATTACATATCTTGCAAACCATTATATATGTGAAAAACATGAGAGATGTTTTTTTTATTGGCTTCTTTATTGACAAAATTTTATTTGGGTTTTCAAAAATTCCTTTCCATATTCTTGGAATATGCGCCCAAAGATGATGACTACAATAGGAAATCATTAAATGCTTAAATATGAAAAAATGGTCTGTAAAGATTCATTCAAATCTCCAAAAATATGACACCTGTTGAAAATATGAGAGAGGTTTTTGTTATTAGGTCAGTTCTTGACAAAATCCTCTCTAGGTGTTTCAAAACTCCTCTCCATTTTTTTAGAAAGAGATCTTGAAGTTGACCACTAAAATAGTCATTTGCGCAACATGCCCTGCAACATGTGCACAACATGATTGAAATTGAGGATTTTGCAAGGGAAGATTGGTGTATTGATGTTGAAGGGATTTAAGATAAAAAAATTGTTTAGTTTGAACCCAAAACCAAATAAAACCTTCCTCAATAATCATTAAATGCACAAGAGGATGCTTTGAAAGTTGCGTAGTGAATGTCTTTTTGAGTTCTTCTTCACCTTTTTGAATCTTGATTGATGATTGAAAAATGATGACTGATAGATTCATTCTCATGATGATGATAGTTATCTCTGAGACCACTCCATTGGTATTTCAAAACATCATTTTCTTCCATTCGTCCTCAAAACCCTAATATGCCTCAAAATTGCAAAATGGAAGCCAAATGACAACTAAATGAAAACCTACTTAAACTGATGCAATTATGGTGGTTATTTCATCATCATCCAATATATCATACCTCCAAATCAAACTGGAAAGATAGAACCTCAATTTGTTTCCCAAAAATAAGACTAACACAGTTGCACAACAAGTTCGTTGCACAACTATATCCTTCATAATTTTTGTAGCAGGTTGCGCAACGAGGGATTTTTTACTCTTTGACCACCTTTTTGAATCCAACTAATGCATGGTGAATGTTTGCTAATGAAATTGACTAGAGCTTGACAAGCAGAGTTAGAACTATTGCAAAAAAACCAAGAGACCAAGGGATCTGACAAAGAGAAAATTTACATGTGATAACACAAACTATATTTTTTATGACTCAAGACCGATATTCAAAACAAATATACTATATCAAGACCATATTTTGAAACCAGGATACTTGACAGCAGAGGAAATACCACGAAAACTTGAACCCGAGACATAATTCCAATAAATTTCAAATGGGTTGTGTTTAACAGCCATACTGATAAAAATAAATGGAAAGTGAAAGTATGGAGTGAAGAAAGATTCATCACAGATAAACCATTTTATAAACCCTTGACCATTTATTCATTAAGAGAGAAAAAGTAGGGACAATAGAAGCATGTCAAAAAATAGTCAAGAATAGAGCCATTAATAAACTATTACTATAGAAAATATATGCAAGTTATGCTTAACAAGCTTATATTGGCATACCTAAGCTTGACGAGAATAAACTATTTCTAGAACTGCCAAGGGTTGAGCTTGCACACTAGGTTCAATCCTTACCTCTCCACAACCAACAACAAAATAAAATGACCAAAACCCAAGGCCAAAGGAGGGTGGTATATGTGGGACTATGGGGTTAATTACCTAGGTCCTTGCAAAATTAATTGCATGTCCATCCCATCACTTCGGACCTAAAACCAAATTCACATGTGTATGCCACATACCACATCAAACATTTCAAATGGGCCTCCAACGTATGCATCATATGCCAAACAACCAATCTCGAGCTAATACCACAATTTCCAAGTAAGTGCATAACCACGTTCCATATTAACCTTTTAGTCATAGCCATTGTTACTTGTCACTTCGTAATAATGGTTAATCATATGAATAGGATAGGATTTAACCAATTTCATTTGCAATTTAAACCATGTATACTATATGCCATATATCACATATATAACCCAAAATTTGTACAATGCGATATTTGTGCCACTTATATATCAACTCAATTCAAACCCCTTTTTCAATAAACTTAAAACTTATATCATTTCATAATATAATCTTTGTTGTCATATAGAACCAAAATGGCTTGTAAATATTGGCATGATTCACCATAGCTTTATGGCAAGGTCATTCTATATGATTGAGAAAAACCTTCTTATCTATATGTAGTATATAAAACCATGTTCTCCACTCATCAAAGATTATCTTTATTGTAAGTGCATGTCAAATGTATAGTTCATATGTCTTGATTTTATAAACACACAAAAGAAAAATGGCTTGTGTTGGGCCCTTCATTTTTGGGAAAGCCACCAATTTTTTGGGAATATGCCACATGCCAGCTGGGAAATGAAGCAGTGGAAATCATTTAAAGAAATAATGAGCTAATGAAAAGTGAAACATTAGAGAGGAGAGCCAAAAAGCGCCATGTTCTATCTAGACAAGTGGTTAGAAAAGCGGTAAAAACATCGAACGACAGCGGAAGGAACCATAAAGTACCAGAAGAATTGGGAATCAAGAAGCCAAGAAGACGCCAAAAGAACAATATAAATTTGGAATTATGTAATGAGAAAGGGTTGGTTGCTTGGTTGGTTGTGATTGGTCATTGTTTTCATTGGTTCTCTTGTAATGGGGTTTACTGTTGTCACCAGTATTACAAATATCATTGAGTCTATCTGTCAAGAGTTATTGTAAAGGGTCTGGGATATCACTTTGCCTACACAGAAGCATAGAGTTTGTATTGGATATCTGGGGAATACATTTTTCTACCTAAATGAATGTATGAGAGTTACACTCCATGTATGACCTATTTTGAGATGTCACTAATATAAGAGATTATTTGGGTTCTAAAACTTTGTTATGATGCATATGAATATTTAGTCCCTATGATGTGTAATTGCTTTGTTCGTGTGTATTTGGTATCCAATTGTTATCTACAAATGTCTCTAATGTATGTAATTGTCTTTACGCTGTGCAATGTAGTTTATCTAATGTCCATGTTGTTTTATATTCTTGGTGATATAATTCTTCTATATTCAAGTATGGATCTGCATTTTGTTGCATCAAACTTGATGATGCATCCTCACTGACTCATTTCACCACATACAAGTCTCAGTTGTGCTTCAGGTGAGACCTCTTTCCCTTGCAGAAGGTTGATTACTCCATTTTTTCTAAACTACAATGGTACCTTTGTTGGTAACCTCTGAGAACCCCTGGTCTCCAATATTGCACCAACAACTTGTGTTTTATGTATAATCATGGAATAGTGTGCTTCATATAGCTTTCATAAATTATGTCAACAAGTTGAAAGACTGATGCGAGGAAACCATCAATGTTATGTATCAAAACTGAAGTGCATCCAACCATCAAATCATGTCAAGAATCATGGATTTAAAACTTTCATTGGAATACCATTGATGTTGTGGGAAATGCTTGAAAATAAAATTTTATGTGTTTTCTCTTAGGGAAACCTGCTTATTAATAATATATCATAGTATTAATAAATAGGCCTTGTAATCATTTGCAGGTTCTTATAATAGTTGATGATATTTTGATTCAATATGAGTGTCATGCTATGTTGCATGGTTTGGTAGAGTGGGTGCCAAATTTGGTTTGACCGAAACATTTATTAAAAAACTCAGCAATGACCTTCTTGGTTGATCTTGGAAGATGTTGGAAAGGGAAAGAGTAATTGGA
>SNQJ01S0089439.1:36579-49114 GCA_010110895.2 Picea sitchensis
ATAGATTATGGTTGGGAGGACAATTGTTCACACCTAATCAGTTTCCTTGGAACACAACATGTGAAAAAGATGACTTCCTTCTCTTCTTCTCTTTCTTTAAGAAATCCTTATTTTATGTTGATGAATGTAAATTCATTATGGATTATAAGAAAATCCTATGAAATACCTATAGGTTTTAATCAGTAAAATTTGGTTGTAGTTTGAAGCTTCATGCAAGTGCTTTCTTAAAGCCTCAATGAATTTCTATGTGATTTTTAGCATGCATGTAAAGATAGGCCTACAATTATTTGTCTACATAATTAAATTTGTAATATGAGATAATGTAATTTTTGGTAGAGAGAATCATTACATCTATATGGAAACACCCACCAAAAATCTCAAGTATCTAGATCACATTTGTGGAGATATTCATTGTTTATTAGAGCCATTTTAGAAACTGTCAAATTCAGACATGTGTAGATATATATGTTCAAATATTCACCATTTTGTCAATCTATGATGTTCGTATGAATGATGTTTTTTAGAAAGATGATAAACATATATTGGAAATGCTTATAAAATATATCAAGTACCTAGATCAAAATTGTGGAGATATTCATTGTTTATCAAAGAACTTTTAAAATTGGTCAAATTCAGGAGTGTGCATACAACTATTTAAAGATTCACCTTTTTTCTTACAACCTATTGGTATTGATTCAGGAGTGCGTAGGCATGATTTTTGGTATTGAGACTCTAGACATGTATTTATAAAAAATCATGTAATATTTCAAGAACCTAAATCATATTTTGAAGAGATATCAATTCTTTACCAAAGTTGTAGAAGATTTTCCTTCATAGCTATTAATGGCAATGGATGATAACAATTGCTTAAGAGTGATTAAATTCTTAGTGTTCTTAAGCTACTTAGTGTTAATCTCAAGTTTGAATGTGAATTCAATATGATTATATCTAAGCTAATTAAGTATACTTGTTCTATTAAAATTTGAATCCATAATCCCTATAAGAGAGTGCAAGTAACATTATTGATAAAATACCTCAACCAATTGCTTGTTTCCATAAATTAATTGTAATATATTTGAGGAATTGGGTATATGTATTGTAATATGGATTGTATTATGTCTTAAATGACTTCATTTTGTTTACAAATCTAAGTGTTATATAAGTATAGTAACTAAGGTGTTGAAGAGACATGTCACACCCTTACTATAAGTAGACATGCTTAATTAAATACAAGGAAAATGCATGTATCATTATTGTAAATAGATTATGTAATGTAAAATGGAACAACAATTCTCCAAAATTGTATCTTGGTTATTCTTATTATAAGTGCTAGAAATGGGAATGAATCTTGAGTTACTAGAATTAAGAAAAGCATCGGAGGAATGAATAGTAGTTGTAACTCGAGTTGAGTGATGATATATGTGTATGGATTTATAAAGTAAAGTCATTAGGAGAGATAGCTATAAGGATGCCATCCTCATCTGGTAATATATATTATTATTAAATTTAAGGACAAGATCAAAGTAGTGCAATAGGCCCATGATATAACAAGATTGTGGAATTATATGTGTAAACTTGTATTGTATCTCAATAGATATAAACATATAATATAGACATTAATTTGAACATAATGAATACACACATTGGATGAAAAAAGAATGCACACAAGAATTGTAGAGAAACTCTTGAGGTAGGGTAACAACATTGATTATTCCTTAAGGAATGAAATCATTCTAAAAAAATGCTTGCTATAATTACAATATACTTCATAATACTTCTCATCACATTATTTCTATTTTTTTATATAATTCTATTTAAACTCCTAGGAACTTTCTAGTGAAGGAACCTTCTAGTAGGTGGAACCTTCTAGTAAGTCTTATTACAATTATTGATTTCACACTATTACATGGGCCTTATTTACTAGAGATTGCCTCCATACATAGAAACCTATCTATTATTATTCCCCTTGTGTATCTCCCTAGGTAGACTACATTTCATCCCCCTTAACATGTTTTTTCCTCGAAACATAGGAGGAAGCCATACAATATGATTTGGTAAGCAATGTGAAGTTTTCACAGTGAAGCTAGATGGTAGAAAATGAACACACAAAACTTACGAGAGAGAGAAGAGAAGAGAGTAGAATGAAATAATTGTATAAATTGTCAAGTAAAATGTTTAAATACACATGATATACTCTACATGGCTAAGTGAAGTCTCCATAGTAGTGATCTAGAGAGATCTAGGGACTTACTGATAGAAACTGAAGTTATCTGCCACCTAGTCCCAGTTAATTGGTCCATGCATTAATCAGTTGATTGAGTCACACGTGTGGAAGTGAGAGAGACACATGAAATCACAATATATTCACCCTCTTGGCCACATGCATGAGATATGTGCATTCCTGGTAAATAAATTGAGGTGAACGTGTAACTATTGGTGATAAATTTGAGGTTTTCATGCATGAGCGACTTCCACTTGTCTAATTGAGGTGTAAATAACTCTAAATTGAAGAGGGAATGCTAATTTGTAGGGGAATATTCTCAAGAGAGAATATTCTCATATGTGGAAGTGCCCTCAACATTGGACTATCGACCTTAGGAAAATAATTACCTAGGTGAGTGTGTAATATCTCCAAGAACCCCTCTAAACACTACTAGAGTGTAAATGATAAATGGGTCCTAGAAACCAGGGCCATGTTAGGGACCCATTGTACAATGCATCTAAGAATGAAACACTGGAAAAAAACAAAAAAGAGGAAAGAGGGAAAACCTCATGGGAAAACATCATGGGAAAACCCCCTCTCAAGATATAATGCATAAAAAATTAAGAAGGAAAGACAATTTATAAGAATATGTGTACTTCTCCAACACAATCATGCAGAAGATGGAACTTCTACTTAGTAAATTTCTATCACCAACCCAATCAGAATCAATGAATCCCATGAGCTCCAATGCATAACCTGTTGCATAGTGGATCCCATAACTTGTGGTGCCTTGAACATATCTAAGCATGCACTTGGAAGCCTTTCGGTGTAGCTCATGTGGAACCTGCATTTATTTGGAAACTGCCCCTACTGCATATGAGAGATCCCATCGGGTGTGGGTGAGATATAGAAGGCTCCCCAAAAGTTATTGTTTGACAACACATGTATTCCAATAGAGGACGAAAACCTTCAGTAACCACTCACACAACCATATCAAAGATCAATACACCGATGTTTTGATGTGATAAAACCCCTATGGGGAAACATCCACAGCCCCAACCAACACAACAACTTGAAGTATTTTATTAATGCAAAATAAAAAGATTACAGAGAGATTTTACAAGAGAGTTTCTCACAATCGATCATTGGAAAATGACCCTCCATTCTTTTAAATAGAGATCATGGACCAATTGGGTGCTAAGACACGGATCAATGGCCATTAAGATTGAGGAGAATATGAACTGTCAGATCACTCTATGTTGGGAACATATCATTACCATCTAATTTCCTAGCTACAAATGCATACTAATGCATACTAAAGAAACACACTTTTACCTAATGACACATTAGACCAAGTAGATCTTAACTAAATCCTAAGTGTCTAAATATCCTAACAGTTGTCGATACAAGGTGTTTTCGACCACTTGTAAATATCTGTCATCATCAAGATGCATCCTATATAGAAAGGGCGTGGCTACCGAATTGCAGTCAGTCATGTGGAATCTAACCAAGAGATCTCAAGAATACTTAGTATGAGAGAGCTTGATGCCTGAAACATATTGATTGATCTTGAGACAAATGAAATAGTGTAGTGGACATGTGTCCATCATATAGAATATGTCGTGTAGAATGTCCTTGAACGTAGAAATTGTTGAGGCCGAACTTCCTATGATCAGTAGGTCATCAACATAAAGAACTAACACCAGTAAGGAGTGTGAGGTTCTCAACTTGTATATGTTCAGATCTCATTTTCATTTGAAAAAATGCTAAGAAAAGAAGTAGGCATCCATTTTCACGTACCATGCTCTAGGCACCTGCTTGAGGCCATAGAGGGATTTTTTCAATCGACACACTCAGGATGCGTTATGAATGAACCCATGTGGTTGCTCCATGTAAATATCCTCTCAGATATCCCCTTGAAGAAAATAATTCTTCACGTCCATCTAGTGAACTTCCCACCCCATGGTTGTTGCAATGGAAATAGCCAATCAAATGGAGTCCATGTTTTCTATGGGAGGAAAGGTCTCACCATAGTATATCCCATGGATATGTTGAAAACCTTTGGCAACAAGTATTTTCTTCTACCTAGTCACATATCCATTTGCTACCTTATTAGTCATGTAGACCCATCTTCATATGACAATATTATTATATGACGGAAGTGAAACCAAATCCCAATTCTGCTTCTCAAGGAGAGATTTATACTCCTCTTTCATGGAAGCTTCCCAAAAGGAATTCCCTGCAACCTCTACATAGATTTTTGGGTCTGAATCTAGAACCATACAGAAATTCATGGGCATCATTGGTTCAATAGTTGTGAGTGCATGAGGATGATCCTCAAAATGAGACCTCTTCCTCATCTAATATGTTGGATCCCCCACAAGGTCTCGTGTTTCATGTAGGGTGGTCAGTTCCCACTTGGGCATTTGTGGTGGCTCAACATATGCATGCTTATCATCGACATGCTCATCATGTTTTGAATCATATTCATAGCTCATATTTGAACCATGATCTAAGTAAGTCGACTCATCATCACTAATGTTTGGCGCATGAAATGGTACAGAGGTATTTGCATGTGGCTCAAACGGTGAATGCAAAGGAGTTTCCTCAAATTGAACATTGCGATCAATGATGAATCTATCATTAGAGGGATGAAGTAACTTGGAACCTTCACATCATTTGGATATCCCACAAATATGCAAGAGATACTTTTTTTATTTCATGTTTTCCTTTTTTCAGAGGGTACACAAGCCCATGCATGTGATCCAAATATTTGGAAGTGGGTGACTTTTGGTTTGTTGTTGCTCCATGCCTCAAACGAAGTCTGATCCTTGACAAATCTATGAGGATATATGTTTTAAATGTGGTTGGAACAGTTAATTGCATCAACCCAAAGCTTGGGTGGTAGAGATATTGCATGCAATGCTCAAGTATCCATCTCCTTGAGGGATCTGTTCTTCCTCTCAACTACTTTGTTATGTTGTGGAGTGTAAGGTACTGTGTGCTATAATTGTGTGCCTACTTCTAAAAAATGATGTTGGACACCTTGGTTCACATATGCCCCCCCCCCATTTTCTGTGTGGAGGATTTTGATGTTTCTCCCAGAATGATTATTTGCATGTACTCTAAATTCTTTGAGATGCTCAAAAACCTCAGACTTCTGCCTGAGAAAATACACCCAAATTTATCTTGAGAAATAATCAATAAATGTAAGCACGTACCTTGCTTTTTTAATGGATAGATGAGGAAAGGGTCCCATCATATCACTGTGGATGAGCTCCAAAGGAGAGGAGGCCCTCCAAGCCTTCCCTCTCTCAAACTTATCTTGAGGATTTTTTCCAAGAACACATCCTTGAAAAAATGTATGTTGTGAAAGTCAGTGACCATATCATGTTTACATAGTTGTTGCATGTATGTTAGGAAACTTGGAGACCATATCCTGTTTTCATAGTTGTTGCATGTATCTGAAGTTCATATGGTCAAATATCTTGTGCCATAATCTACTAGTATCATCAGCATGTGTTAGTAGTAAAGCATAATCATATTTGGTAATGAATTTACTAAAAGTATACTAACAAGATTGGTGGTGTACCTCACCAAAAACAAACATGGATTTATCACACATATCAGATATAGTTATAGAATCAGGTTTGAATTCCACCCTTTTTCTTGTACTAGAATGCATTATCTGATAAAAAGAGAGTAGATTCATGAAGAGTTTTGGAACATGAAAGATGTTCTGAAAACTTCCATGTGGGATTTATACTCTCCCTTTGCCAATGACCTCAACTAAGGTATCATCTCCCAAGAGGATGGGAGGACCCATGCATGCAGAAATTGAAGATAAAACATTCTCTATTGCTACCATATGGTGGGATGCGCCTGAATATAAGATCCATGCATCAGGAGAATATTTAATGTAAATCAATGCATGAGAGTTACCTCGCTTCGCTTGATCTTATAGATTCTTCTTGGCATATTCATGAATTTTATCCCCAAGGTTGTTCTTTGAAGAATCTGCGCCATCTGATCAATCTGCTTCTTCATGCATGCAAACTTGGGATGATAATAGTGGTTATAATAACTGCATTTGGTCTTCCCTTTCTTTCCTTTTCCACCTTTGGAACCTGAGGAATAATCAAAGGTTTTGTATTAACCTTCCTTCTTTGCCTCTACTCGCGCCTTTCCCTTACCTTTTTGCTTGGTCTTTGGATTACATGCACTGCTGCTCTCATGCACACCAAGTGCATGCGCATTGGATCCCTTGATTATCCCCATATTGATGAGTTTTTATTTCTCATGCATGAGAGATTCAATAAATTGATCTAATGTCATCATTTTCTAGGTAGATCCTGAAGTGAATTTATTTATATGGAAATATGAGATGAAAACAACATAATATGGACCAAGTTTTTCCAAAATAGAAAGGATTAACTGACTGTGTTGAGTGGATTTTTCTATTATGCATCCCTTTATATGGAGGAAGAGGGAATTGAAATTTGTAAAGAAGTCTTGGATGTTATCAAAATTATTCGGATCTAAGGAATTTATCTCGACCTCAAGCATATGGCCTCTCATTGCATCCTTTTTTCCAAAGAGATCCTCCAAGTTTGTCCAAATCACAACTGGTGTGGTACAAGATTCAATGTGAAACAAAAGCTCAGGGGACATAGACATGCAGAGGAGTTCGTAGTCCTCATCCATGTGGTTTATATACATGTTCTTATCGATAGCATGATTTGGCTCAATCTCTATCACCATAGTAATTTGGTACCAGCCTCTACATCTTAGCTGATGCAGAATTTTCAACTTCCACTTGAAGTAGTTATGAGGTGTGAGAAGTATTGTTGGGGAGTAATCCATATTCTCTGACTACATATTTGTCTTGTACCTGCAAATATAAATTATTGTGTGCTTTCTCCTATCAATCAAGGCTCTGGTACCATGTGAAGTTTTCACAGTGAACCTGGCTAGTAGAAAATGAACACATAAAACTTGTGAGAGAGAAGAGAAGAGAGTATAATGAATGAATTTTATTAATTGTTGAGTAAAATGGTAAAATACACATTATATACTCTACATGGCTAAGTGAAGTTGTCGTAGTAGTGATCTAGAGATATCTAGACACTCACTGACAAAAATCAAAGTAATATGCCACCTAGTCCTAGTTAAATGGGCCATGCAATCATCAGTTAACTGAGTCACACATGTGGAAGTGAGAGAAACACACGCAATCATAATATATTCTACCTCTTAGCCACTTTCATGAGATACGCGCACTCCTGGTGAATGAAATGAGGTGAACATGCAACTGATGGTGATAAAAATGAGGTTGCCATGTGTTGGCCCTCGACCAAGTTTTGGGGAAACTTTGGTCAGTTTTGGAGGTTTTGGCCCACTTTTGGGACTTCGACATGCTAGTCCAAGTAGGAGTGCCCAGGCGGAGTTGAGATCATGGATCTCACCTATTTTGAGAGTTATGTGGACCTAGTAAGGGGTCCTCTTGGATTTGTAACAGGTTTATGGGATGTTGGCCCATGGGTTTTTCCCATGTTTATGCCTTATTGTAAGATTTTGTAAAGTATAAATAAAGAGGAGGAGAGAGAAGGATTGGCAGCTAAGTGCGTAGATAGTAGTTTTGTGTGCAAAGGAATGTATGTGGTCGAGGCTTTGTACTCGACTGTGATTTTGTAGAAGGATCTAAGTGTCGTGATAAGAGATTTTGGCTATGTGCATTTGACCTACTTTTGGAAGGTAAAGAAGGAGGATCTAGTGCTTAGTGCACAGATCTCCTGTCTTGTGTGAAGTTCGACTCTATGGCTTAGTGCACAGGAGTGACTAGATGTAATATTTTGGAAAATAATAAATATGTGAAGCGGTTTGTGGACATAGCCCCACCCTGGGGTGAACCACGTATATCTGGTGTCTCATGGTTTTCTTTGTGCAGTGTTATTTATGTTATGCATTTTCTTAGTGCTTTGATTATGATGTATATTTTGTTGCTTAAGTACTTTACTTATGTTAAAGAGTAAATGAATGTTATATTTAACTCACAGTGCTAAGTGTTAAGTGTTCAAGGTGCATAATCACTTGTTGTTACTGTGCTTATCTGTCTTTGATTATACCTTGCAGTGTTAATGAGGTTAATAAACTAATGCATGTTCACTTCCTAAGCATTAACAAAATATTTTGTGAAGTGTTCTTATCACAGAATTGTGTCCCAGCCTGGTTACAAACACCTGCGTCCTGTAATCCCCCCTACTTCTACCTTGGGTGAGACTTTGCCTGCTTCGCAGGTGTTACTGAAAGGGCTGGTAGTCAGGGTTTTGTTGGTGCGTTGTCAAGAGTTGAACCTTGGGTCTGCCCCTATGCTTGTTGGCCCTCGACCAAGTTTTGGGGAAACTTTGGTCAGTTTTGGAGGTTTTGGCCCACTTTTGGGACTTCGACACATTGTTCGAAGTATTGGAGGTAGGTTTGAAGGCATACAGAAGGGAACAAAGAAAAATGACCACTAAAAGAGCATCCCAGCTAAGAAGGCTTGTTGATGCAATAGAAGCTCAGTTCCAGAAAGATCAGGAAGAGAAGGAGAAGGCTACAACAACCTTGCAAAAGGAGAAATATGAAGTCCTAGTACAATTACGAGCAACGCAGGACAGTGTAGTTGCCTATGAAAGCGAGAAAGTGGAGCTTCAGTCGAAGCTTCAGGAGGAAAAGAGAGCTGGCGAAGCCCATCTACAAAAGGAAAAATAACATTTTCTCGTAGAGCAAGTCATGGTCAAAGAAACAGTAAGTAAAGTGTGTCGCACTATGCCAAGCTTGGTACAGGAGGAGAAAGAGCCTATTAAATCTCAAGTAGCGAAGCTCATAGAGACCCTCCATTAGTTTCACACTAGGATAGCTGAACTGGAGTCTTGAATAGTGTCGAGCACCCCGCAGGAGGTGTGTGACCAGAGGGAGAAGTCTTCCAAAAAAATAGTACCAAGTATAAAATCCCTCGCTTCGGCATGTAAACAGTTGAGTAACAAAAGAACCCAGACATATGAATGCCTCGCCGAGGATCTAGAGTTAAAAAATCTAGAGGCTCAGTTACAGGAGGTGAAACATTATGCATTTTCATTGTAGGTGTAGATGAAGTTTCTCATAGCAGTGGAAAGGATGAAGAGATCCCAGGAGCAGCGCATAGTACAGCAACAGATCACTTCCCCCTAGGGTAAGGTGATGGAAGTAACACAAAAGTTACAACCTGTGCAAGACGAAGCATGCAAGGTGTTAAAGGAGGTCTATATCTAGGGTTCACAATTAGATCAAGTAGTTGCAACAATAGAACAACGCCTGGAAAGTCCTGTTACAGAACAGACAGTACAAGAGCTTGTTGAGCAGGAGGCTCAGGCGAGGCAGCAAGTCGAGGCAACTCGAGTTAATATTGAGGCTTTTGAAGAAACATTGTCCAGACCTGAGTGACTCGAGACAAGTCATAGCTGAGTGTTGGGGGCTTGTTGGTCCTCGACCAAGTTTTGGGGAAACTTTGGTCAGTTTTGGAGGTTTTGGCCAACTTTTGGGGCTTCGACACACTGGTCAAAGTAGGAGCACGTAGGAAGAGATGAGATCATGGATATCACCTATTTTGAGGGTTATGTGAACCCAGTAAGGGGTCCTCTGGGATTTGTAACGGGTTTATGGGATGTTGTCCCATGGGTTTTTCCCATGTTTAGGCCTTATTGTAAGATTTTGTAAAGTATAAATAAAGAGGAAGAGAGAGAAGGATCGACAACTTAGTGTCCAGATAGTAGTTATGTGTGCGAAGGAATGTATGTGGTTGAGGCTCTATGCTTGATTATGATTTTGTAGAAGGTGCTAAGTGTCGTGATAAGAGATTTTGGCTCTGTCCATTTGACCTATTTTTGGAAGGTAAATAAGGAGGATCTAGTGCTTAGTGCACAAATCTCATGTCTTGTGTGAAGTTTGGATCTATGTCTTAGTGCACATGAGTGACTGGATGTAATATTTTGGCGAATAATAAAGAGGTGAAGCAGTTTGTGGATGTAGCCCCACCCTGGGTGAACCACGTATATTTGGTGTCTCATGGTTTTCTTTTTGCAGTGTTGTTTATGTTATGCATTTGCTTAGTGATTTGATTATGATGTATATTTTTTTTCCTAAGTACTTTACTTATGTTAAAGGGTAAATGAATGCTAGATTTAACTCACAGTGATAAGCGCTAAGTGTTTAGGGTGCATAATCACTTGTTGTTACTGCGCTTATCTGTCTTCGATTATACTCCGCAGTGTTAATGAGGTTAATAAAATAATGCATGTTCACTTCCTAAGTGTTAACAAAATATTCTGTGAAGTGCTCTTATCACATAATCGTGTCCCAACCTAGTTACATATACCTGTGTCCTGTAACCCCCCTGCTTCTACCTCAGGTGAAACTTCTCTTGCTTCGCAGGTGTTGCCAAAAGGGTCGGTAGTCGGGGTTTTGTTGGTGCATTGTTAAACATTCAACCCTGGGTCTGCCCTTGTGCCAACACCAGGCATGGGTGACTTCCACTAGTCTAACTAAGGTGTAATTGACTCTTAACTGAAGAGGGAAGGCTAATTTGTAATATTCTCAGGAGAGAATATTCGCATCTATGGAAGTGATCTCAACATTGGACTATCAACCTTAGGAAAATAATTACCTAGGTGAGTGTGTAATATCTCCAACAAGCAATGTAGTTGACTGGTACCAGTCATGAGCATCCATCCAACCTAGTGAAATGTGAACATGGGGTCCAATTTCTTCCTCACAACCTCTATATTTATTCTGTTTGTTCATTTGATTCCATGTTGTTGCTTTGCTACTCTGATATCTCCATGCATTTCTTTTATTCCTTCATATGCCTCCACATGAGTTGACATTTTAGTTCCATGTTGGTCTATAAGTTTTCTAATGCCCACACCCTGCCTTGATGACCAGTGTTTCTTCAAGTTGTGTGGGTGGAAATATACATCAACCTTAGCTAGTGGTTCTTCTTTCTTGGACTCTTCAACATGGGGTTCCTTTGAGTCATTTATCTCTTGATATTTTTCTTCCTTTTTATGCCCTTTCTGAGGATTTTCTTCATATTCATTTGTATTTTGTTCCTTTGATT
The DNA here is from genome assembly GCA_010110895.2 of Picea sitchensis. NCBI lineage: Eukaryota > Viridiplantae > Streptophyta > Pinopsida > Pinales > Pinaceae > Picea > Picea sitchensis. Next base: position 47,916 of record SNQJ01S0089439.1, read on the forward strand.
CAACCTCAAAATCTGCAATTAGTTTCCCTGCAAGGATTTCTTCATATTCCCCAATGGGACCTTATTACTTAGTAAGAGAAATATCCTACAAGGTAATTTTATTTTCTTGTACCAAAGCTTCACAAACTTAAAATTTTGAACATTAATATTTAATTGTACCAACTAATTCCATCCATGGATATCCCAAAACAATAGCCACATCATCCATATATATAACATGAAAATATGAATGCAGAACATATTTATCCATGGTAATCTCAAATCTTTAAAAATTATAACATTCTCATTCTCAATTTGTGTGTTTTGAATATGCTTGATGTGAACTTGTAATCTTTTATCCAAGNTCATCCATATATATAACATGAAAATATGAATGCAGAACATATTTATCCATGGTAATCTCAAATCTTTAAAAATTATAACATTCTCATTCTCAATTTGTGTGTTTTGAATATGCTTGATGTGAACTTGTAATCTTTTATCCAAGTTAACATTAATGAAACTATGCTTACTACTATATTTTATAGAATTAATACAATTTTCATGTTGAATACACCATTAAACCTGTAATAGGAATTTTGTGCATGAAAACAAAACCTTGGTACTCGCTTTATTCTTGTTCTTGGCATTGGACTATCTATCTAATCATAGTTTCTTATATTCATCATTCGAAAGTGTCTTTATCTCTTCACAGTTAAGTCCACACCATATGCTAGTATCATCCTTTAAATTAACAGATAGAGCTAGTCTCCAAAATAATGGATATTTATATTGTATCCATTTTATGTATTCTTCAATACTAAGGCCATAAAAATTGGGTTCATAAAAACAACTTAATTTTCAATAGAGCTCCTTTGTGCAACTAGGGTTCGAGGTGGCTAATTAAAAATTATTATAAATTTGGTGATACTTCTCTAAGTGGATATTATGACCACGATTATGAAATTCTATGGTCACTCTACAATCATTGGCACTAATTTGATTAAAATCTAGCCATCACCGGAAAAACCCTAAACAATTGATTTTAAATCAATGATAATTCAACTTCCCAAAATCCAATTCAATCAATTTTTTTTAATTGGATTTTTTGTGATAGGAACTCGGATCTACAACTGGATTCTTCAAATTCTACACATAAAGCTTTAGAAAATGAGATTAATGTTGTCATCCTCTTTTTTCCTTCAGAAATATGCAAGGGC
>SNQJ01S0089439.1:59697-70158 GCA_010110895.2 Picea sitchensis
GGCGATGCTCCTGCATCATACTCCTCGGCTTGAAAACTTTCATGGGCTCCTGTCCATGAGCTCCTGCATGGTCTGTCCATGATTATGTATCACTGCTTCGCTTTCCCAGCTGGCATCTTCCACTGGGTGATTTTTCCACTTGACCAGATATTCATAGTATTCTTTTCTCCTAGTCTTCTTACCCACTCATTTGTCCAATATGCACTCCATCTGCGGCTTTTCTGCTATCGGCATCTGCTTCTGCCACTGGACTTCTAGTTGTTCATCACTTCCAGCTCCTGCTTCCTCAGTCTTATATGGATATAAGTCTGAGACATTGAATGTCGGAGATATTCCGATGCCATCCGACAATTCAATTTCATACACATTCTCTCTGAATTTCTTCAGGACTCTGCATGGCCCAATTTTCTTCATCTTAATCTTGTTGTATGTTCCCCTCGAGAGCCTTTCCTTCCTCAAATGTGCCAGAACCAAATCACCAACCTCAAACTAAAGTTGTCTCCGATGCTGATCTGCTCTGCGCTTATATTCCTGATTTGAATCTTTCAGTCGCTGCTTCACCTTGCTGTGAAGTTCTTTCATCGCCTCGGTGAACTCTTCTGCACTAGCGCTGCTAGTATCAGTTGGTTCTGACTCCCTGAGTTCAGAAACTCCTCTCGGTTGTATTCCATATACAACCTGAAATGGAATTTTACCTGTACTCCAATTCACTGAATCGTTGTATGCAAATTCTGCATGTGGTAATATCTGATCCCAGCTGTTGTGATGTCCTGTCACCAAGCTTCTTAGCAAGTATCCCATACTTTTGTTGACCACTTCTATTTGTCCATCCGTCTGAGGATGATAAGCAGAACTAAACGCAAAGTTAGTTCCTAGCTTCTTCCATAAGGTCCTCCAAAAATGCCCTATGAATTTAGTATCCCTGTCCGAAACTATGCTTTTCGGCAATCCATGAAGTCGAATGACCTCCTTGAAAAACAAATTCGTGATGTGAGTAGCATCGCTAGTCTTTTGGAATGGAATAAAATGTGCCATCTTTGAAAACCTATCCACTACCACAAAGATGGAATCAACACCTCTCTGCGTCCTCGGAAAACCCAATACAAAATCCATGCTTATCGCCTCCCATGGCCTCTCTGGTATGGGAAATGGTTGATAAAACCCTGCATTCTTCTTCCTTCCTTTCGAATGCTGGCAAACTCTACATTTGTCAAAAAATATTTTGATATCTGCTCGCATCCTTGGCCAAAAATATGACTCATTTAGCTTCACGAATGTTTTTTCATGGCCAAAGTGTCTTGCTAATCCACCACTGTGCTTCTCTTTCAACAGGTTCTCCCTCATGGAGCAATTTGGAATACACAGTTGATTGCCTCTGAACAACAATCCCTCCTGGATCATAAAATCTATCCACGGACTTCTGTCTCTGAGAACTGGATTCTCAGCTGCTTCATACGCTTCTCCAAAATCTGTATCTCCTGCGTACATGTCTCTGAGATTTTCAAAACCCAAGGTTTTGACTCGGAATTCCTGCAGTAGAAAACACTTCCTGCTCAAAGCATCAACCACTTTGTTAGCAGTACCTGAAATGTGTTTAATTACAAATGTAAAATTCTGCATATACTCTACCCATTTTTCATGTTCCTGATTCAAATTCTCTTGTTGACTCACAAACCGTAATGCATGATTATCACTATACAAAACAAATTCCTTCGGGATCAAGTAATGCCTTCACTTTTTCAACGCCTGTATGATAGCATAGAATTCCTTATCATACATGGAGTATTTCACTTTTGCCTCATCCAACTTCTCGCTGAAATATGCAACTGGTCTGTCTTCCTAACTGAAGACTCCTCCTATGGCAACCCCGTTGGCATCACATTTCACCTGAAATGTCTTTTGGAAATCCAGCAACACCAAAACCGGTTGTTCCATGATCTTTCACTTCAAAAGATTGAAGCTCTTCTCAGCCTCTGCTGTCCAATGAAAAGACTTATGCCGCTTATTGACTGTGTCCATCATCGCTGCGCTAATCCCACTGAAATTTCTAATGAAATTTCGGTAGAAACTAGCCAGTCCATGAAAACTTCTCACATCGAACACATTTCTCGGTGATGGCCAATTTTTAATTTCCTCCACTTTACTCGGATCCATCTTTAATTCATTCGCTGAAATAAAAAAACCCAAATAAATGAGCTCTGTCTTCATGAATGAGCACTTCTTCATGTTGACCAACAGCTTCTCCTGTTGTAGCTTCCTCATCACAATGGCCAAATGCTTCAGATGTTCAGCCTTCGTCTTGTTGAAAATCAGTATATCATCCAGATATATGACAACAAACTTCTCGATGAATTCCCTCAGGACTTCATTCATCAATCTCATAAATGTGCTCGGTGCATTGGTAAAGCCAAACGACATGACTAGCCATTCATACAGTCCTTCGTTTGTCTTGAAGGCTGTCTTCCACTCATCGCCTTCTCTCATGCGAATCTGATGATATCCGCTCTTCAAATCAATCTTTGAAAAATACTTTGCCTCACTCAGGCAATCCATCAGATCATCCATCCTTGGTAATGGGAACCTGTACCTGATGGTTATCTTGTTTATCGCTCTTGAATCGATACACATTCTCCAGCCTCCATCCTTCTTCGGACTAAGTACTGTTGGAACAACACACGGGCTCAAACTTTCACTGACTAATCCCTTGTCCAACAACTCCTGGACCTGCCTTTTAACTTCCTCATTTTCTTGCGGCGTCAACCTGTACGCAGCTTTGTTCATCAAACTAGCTCCTGGTATGAGGTCTATATGGTGACTCACAATTCTCATCGGTGGCAACGAACGAGGTAGTTCGCCCATGATGATGTCAACGAACTCTCCCAGCAGTTCCTGAATCTCATCTAGTAAATCGTCCACTCTCGTGCTAGTCAGAACGATTCTCGGCTTTCTGACCACAAAGAATTGTGGATCTTCCTTCTTCTCCATCTCCGTAAGAATCTCCTTCCCACTCATGAGAAGTATTGTGTTGCTCACTTCCGGTTTCACCTCTTTATCCTTTGTCGGAAGCAACCTGTGTGCCCTCCCATCCTTCTCTAAAGTATATGTGTTCATTCTCCCATCATGAACCACATTTCTGTCATATTGCCACGGTCTACCCAGCAATAGATGACATACATCCATGGGAATAACATCACAGACTACTTTATCATTATATCCACCTATCTTGAATTCAACTAAACACTGTTTAGTGACACTCACCTGATGTCCCTTCTGTAGCCATGAAACTTTGTATGGAATCGGGTGATCAGTTGTCTCCAGCTCCAATTTCTCTATCATCTCGATCGAAACGAGATTATTTGTGCTACCGCTGTCCACAATAACCTTGCATACCTAATCCTTGGTCTTGCAAGTTGTCCTAAACAGTTTGGTCCTCTGAGCTGAGTCCTCCACCTCTTTCCCAGGTGTTAAGAGAGCTTTACACATCATTAGCGACCTTCCGCCTTCTGTATCTTCAGACTCAACATCTCGCCTCTGCGCTTCTGCGATGTGAGTTTCTCCGATGTCCTTTTTATCTAGACACTCAAATGACATGTGCCCATTCTTTCCACATGTAAAACATGTGATAACTCCGCCTCTGCCTCTTCCTCTACCTTTGGTACGAGGAAAAGTATTTGCGTCAGCATAATCTCCCTTTTGCTCATTATGCTGCCCTCTTTGTTCAATGTATGGTCCTTTCTGTGAGGTACCACCTCTTTCTACTCTACCCTGAGGTACATTCCATTCCTCCTTGGGCTTCTAGAATTTCTCCTGGGCAACTGTCTTGCCTCTGGGCTGACTTCTGCCTCGCCCTCGCTGACCTTGCTTACAGCTCAGCTTCTCCTCTGCTTTCAGAGCCATCTGATAAGCATCCTCTACCGTCCTGATGGTAACCATGCTTAATTCATCCTGAATGTCGTATCTCAGACCATTAAGATATCTGGAAACCTTCTCATCATCGCTCTCCCGAGGACCTGCTCTGATGTTCATCTTGTAGAATTCCTCAGTATACTCCTTCACTGTTATCAGCTTCTGTCTCAGGTTCTGCATTATCCTGAACAGAGTGATTTGGTAATCCCTTGGGATGAACTTCGCTTTCATCTTCGCGATCATTCGATCCCAGCTTTTGGTCTTTTTCTTACCCTTGGAACATCTATCATCTTGTAGCTCGTCCCACCACAATGTTGCATGTCCTTTCAAATGCGTGACAGCATGTCTGACCTTCTTATTCGCTTCGATATATTCGTAATCGAAGTAGGTATCAAGAACTCTAATCCAGTCTAGTATCTCTTCTGCATCCAAGTTTCCCTCGTAGACTGGAATGTCCATTTTTGCCTTCGCACCCATTCTGGCGATAGCTTTTATCAACCATTCAGTTGATGCATCCTCGGCTGCAACCTCCTCCTCGCGTTCAGCCTCATTTTCATCCTCGGAATCACTAAGATCCCCTGCACTAACTGTGCGTCTCTGGGTTGTTTCCATCTCCTCGAGTCTTTCTCGAAGATCTCTCATCTGCCTCTCCATTTCTGGATTTCCTGCCGCTCTGCCTCTTCTTCGCACCTCCATGTCTTCTGGGTCGGGTGATTGTATTTCTCTTCTAGGCGGCATGGTGAATTTTCTCTTCCCTGCTATAGAAAACAAAGAGATAATTCCCTGCTCTGATACCACTCTAACGCATCCGCACTCCTCAGAGGCGCCCGCTCCCTTAGGACATTCTCTTTCCTAGGCCTGAAGAACTGAAATGTTCTTCAAACCCCCTATCGGGAGTTCTCAATACCCACAGAATGCCTCTTATGATCTCCCTTTATTCTATCGGGAAATCGGAACTCGCGTGATCGCGAGTCTTGTGGTCACGAATTCTTGTCTCTTTGAATCCCTGAGACCTGATGGTCAATGACCAATGCTTTGTTGTTCCTTTCAGGAAATTCCTCGTTGAGAAATCGGCACTTACGAGGTCGTGATCCCCTCACCTCACTGACCCTCGACTCCTGATCCCCGATGCCACTTGGCATTGACTCTTGCAAGGGTTGACTTTCCGACACCTGTCCTCCACTACGTCCTTAACCCCGTCGGGAAATCGCGTATCGGGATATCGCGATTCCCGTTGTCATGTGCACGGGACTTTTCAATTCCCCGGTCCCTGACTCTGCAGGATCTCTTTCCATGTGTCCCTGTTGTTGGACGGCTCCGATCCTATCGGGAAATTGCGGATCGCAATTCCCTGATGCAACGATTCTACACTCCTGAAATCCCGATGGGAAAAATACCGATGACTTCTCCCGGGACTCCTCCTCTGCACACTAGGGCTTAACCCCTGCGCCCCTTCCTGAGAGCTAATGGCTGACGAGATTTCATGAAATATTCTCAAAGGATTTCGACCGTCTATCCTTCCTTGGACGATTTCTGCACAATAAATCAAGTGCTTCTTTCACAAAGGCTTGGCCCCTGCTTGCCAACCTATGATGCTTCCTTCAAACTTCCAATAGAAGTTTCCCTGCACTTCTCCTTCGATGAATTCGAAGGTCTACTCCTCCTGAACCTGTTCTCGACTTCTCAATCCTTTTGAGAACTTTTTGCACGCACTCCTTGCAGCAACCCTTCAACCTTTTCTAAGTGTTGAAATCTTTTGACCCTACGCACTCCTGAAGCAGCAGTCTTTCAATACTTTGCTCAGAATCGCAACTCTGAGACTTTTTCCTTGGCCTGTGCACTCCTTGCACGACACTGTGCCTAATTTCACCCTCGAAGAAATGAGAACAAAATTTATCTCTAGTTGAACCCTTCTGTCAACGCACTCCTTGCGGACAATTCGACTGCACTCCTTGCAGGAATTCTCTGGTTCAAATTAGAGAAACAATTGAAACTAATTTATTCTTCCCTTCAAACTTCAGGTTCACCATGAAATCACATACACAGCATATAAAAGCAAATGTATGACAGGAAATAAAACATTCATGAGCGTAACAACAATGTACAGAGAAACAACAAAAACCATGGAATTGAATTAAAGCTTTCTTCTATAAATTCAATATCTGTACATGGGCGTTCTTCATACAATTCTCTGCATGCTCTTCTCTTCTTGCTCCTGTTTTCAATATCTAAATGAATAATGTTACAATGCTACAATGAGGGTGTCAATATTCGTTTTCCCTCTTGGACTCTAAAGCTATCAAATCTACAATTAAAATCTACCTACTAGCATTAACTAAAATAAATGCCGACTATCTACTAAAGGACGAGAGCTATCCGCTCAAGGTCCATTACAATATACAAGTGTGCCTTCATAAATGGCTTCATTAAAGACTTGCGCAACAATTCCCAAAGTGTTTTCAAAATTTTGTGCTGGCTTGTCCAGCTGTCTTCCGTTCCACGCTGGATCGCTTGATGAGTTGGCTCTGAGATCGTGGATCTCACCTATTTTGAGAGTTATGTGGACCTAGTAAGGGGTCCTCTTGGATTTGTAACGGGTTTATGGGATTTCGGCCCATGGGTTTTTCCCATGTTTAGGCCTTATTGTAAGATTTTGTAAAGTATAAATAAAGAGGAGGAGAGAGAAGGATTGGCAGCTAAGTGCGCAAATAGTAGTTTTGTGTGCAAAGGAATGTATGTGGTCGAGGCTTTGTGCTCGACTATGATTTTGTAGAAGGATCTAAGTGTCGTGATAAGATATTTTGGCTATGTGCATTTGACCTATTTTTGGAAGGTAAAGAAGGAGGATCTAGTGCTTAGTGCACAGATCTCTTGTCTTGTGTGAAGTTCGACTCTATGGCTTAGTGCACAGGAGTGACTAGATGTAATATTTTGGAAAATAGTAAATATGTGAAGCGGTTTGTGGACATAGCCCCACCCTGGGGTGAACCACGTATATCTGGTGTCTCATGGTTTTCTTTGTGCAGTGTTATTTATGTTATGCATTTTCTTAGTGCTTTGATTATGATGTATATTTTGTTGCTTAAGTACTTTACTTATGTTAAAGAGTAAATGAATGTTATATTTAACTCACAGTGCTAAGTGTTAAGTGTTCAAGGTGCATAATCACTTGTTGTTACTGTGCTTATCTGTCTTTGATTATACCTTGCAGTGTTAATGAGGTTAATAAACTAATGCATGTTCACTTCCTAAGCATTAACAAAATATTTTGTGAAGTGTTCTTATCACAGAATTGTGTCCCAGCCTGGTTACAAACACCTGCGTCCTGTAATCCCCCCTACTTCTACCTTGGGTGAGACTTTGCCTGCTTCGCAGGTGTTACTGAAAGGGCTGGTAGTCAGGGTTTTGTTGGTGCGTTGTCAAGAGTTGAACCTTGGGTCTGCCCCTATGCTTGTTGGCCCTCGACCAAGTTTTGGGGAAACTTTGGTCAGTTTTGGAGGTTTTGGCCCACTTTTGGGACTTCGACACATTGTTCGAAGTATTGGAGGTAGGTTTGAAGGCATACAGAAGGGAACAAAGAAAAATGACCACTAAAAGAGCATCCCAGCTAAGAAGGCTTGTTGATGCAATAGAAGCTCAGTTCCAGAAAGATCAGGAAGAGAAGGAGAAGGCTACAACAACCTTGCAAAAGGAGAAATATGAAGTCCTAGTACAATTACGAGCAACGCAGGACAGTGTAGTTGCCTATGAAAGCGAGAAAGTGGAGCTTCAGTCGAAGCTTCAGGAGGAAAAGAGAGCTGGCGAAGCCCATCTACAAAAGGAAAAATAACATTTTCTCGTAGAGCAAGTCATGGTCAAAGAAACAGTAAGTAAAGTGTGTCGCACTATGCCAAGCTTGGTACAGGAGGAGAAAGAGCCTATTAAATCTCAAGTAGCGAAGCTCATAGAGACCCTCCATTAGTTTCACACTAGGATAGCTGAACTGGAGTCTTGAATAGTGTCGAGCACCCCGCAGGAGGTGTGTGACCAGAGGGAGAAGTCTTCCAAAAAAATAGTACCAAGTATAAAATCCCTCGCTTCGGCATGTAAACAGTTGAGTAACAAAAGAACCCAGACATATGAATGCCTCGCCGAGGATCTAGAGTTAAAAAATCTAGAGGCTCAGTTACAGGAGGTGAAACATTATGCATTTTCATTGTAGGTGTAGATGAAGTTTCTCATAGCAGTGGAAAGGATGAAGAGATCCCAGGAGCAGCGCATAGTACAGCAACAGATCACTTCCCCCTAGGGTAAGGTGATGGAAGTAACACAAAAGTTACAACCTGTGCAAGACGAAGCATGCAAGGTGTTAAAGGAGGTCTATATCTAGGGTTCACAATTAGATCAAGTAGTTGCAACAATAGAACAACGCCTGGAAAGTCCTGTTACAGAACAGACAGTACAAGAGCTTGTTGAGCAGGAGGCTCAGGCGAGGCAGCAAGTCGAGGCAACTCGAGTTAATATTGAGGCTTTTGAAGAAACATTGTCCAGACCTGAGTGACTCGAGACAAGTCATAGCTGAGTGTTGGGGGCTTGTTGGTCCTCGACCAAGTTTTGGGGAAACTTTGGTCAGTTTTGGAGGTTTTGGCCAACTTTTGGGGCTTCGACACACTGGTCAAAGTAGGAGCACGTAGGAAGAGATGAGATCATGGATATCACCTATTTTGAGGGTTATGTGAACCCAGTAAGGGGTCCTCTGGGATTTGTAACGGGTTTATGGGATGTTGTCCCATGGGTTTTTCCCATGTTTAGGCCTTATTGTAAGATTTTGTAAAGTATAAATAAAGAGGAAGAGAGAGAAGGATCGACAACTTAGTGTCCAGATAGTAGTTATGTGTGCGAAGGAATGTATGTGGTTGAGGCTCTATGCTTGATTATGATTTTGTAGAAGGTGCTAAGTGTCGTGATAAGAGATTTTGGCTCTGTCCATTTGACCTATTTTTGGAAGGTAAATAAGGAGGATCTAGTGCTTAGTGCACAAATCTCATGTCTTGTGTGAAGTTTGGATCTATGTCTTAGTGCACATGAGTGACTGGATGTAATATTTTGGCGAATAATAAAGAGGTGAAGCAGTTTGTGGATGTAGCCCCACCCTGGGTGAACCACGTATATTTGGTGTCTCATGGTTTTCTTTTTGCAGTGTTGTTTATGTTATGCATTTGCTTAGTGATTTGATTATGATGTATATTTTTTTTCCTAAGTACTTTACTTATGTTAAAGGGTAAATGAATGCTAGATTTAACTCACAGTGATAAGCGCTAAGTGTTTAGGGTGCATAATCACTTGTTGTTACTGCGCTTATCTGTCTTCGATTATACTCCGCAGTGTTAATGAGGTTAATAAAATAATGCATGTTCACTTCCTAAGTGTTAACAAAATATTCTGTGAAGTGCTCTTATCACATAATCGTGTCCCAACCTAGTTACATATACCTGTGTCCTGTAACCCCCCTGCTTCTACCTCAGGTGAAACTTCTCTTGCTTCGCAGGTGTTGCCAAAAGGGTCGGTAGTCGGGGTTTTGTTGGTGCATTGTTAAACATTCAACCCTGGGTCTGCCCTTGTGCCAACACCAGGCATGGGTGACTTCCACTAGTCTAACTAAGGTGTAATTGACTCTTAACTGAAGAGGGAAGGCTAATTTGTAATATTCTCAGGAGAGAATATTCGCATCTATGGAAGTGATCTCAACATTGGACTATCAACCTTAGGAAAATAATTACCTAGGTGAGTGTGTAATATCTCCAACAAGCAATGTAGTTGACTGGTACCAGTCATGAGCATCCATCCAACCTAGTGAAATGTGAACATGGGGTCCAATTTCTTCCTCACAACCTCTATATTTATTCTGTTTGTTCATTTGATTCCATGTTGTTGCTTTGCTACTCTGATATCTCCATGCATTTCTTTTATTCCTTCATATGCCTCCACATGAGTTGACATTTTAGTTCCATGTTGGTCTATAAGTTTTCTAATGCCCACACCCTGCCTTGATGACCAGTGTTTCTTCAAGTTGTGTGGGTGGAAATATACATCAACCTTAGCTAGTGGTTCTTCTTTCTTGGACTCTTCAACATGGGGTTCCTTTGAGTCATTTATCTCTTGATATTTTTCTTCCTTTTTATGCCCTTTCTGAGGATTTTCTTCATATTCATTTGTATTTTGTTCCTTTGATTCAACCTCAAAATCTGCAATTAGTTTCCCTGCAAGGATTTCTTCATATTCCCCAATGGGACCTTATTACTTAGTAAGAGAAATATCCTACAAGGTAATTTTATTTTCTTGTACCAAAGCTTCACAAACTTAAAATTTTGAACATTAATATTTAATTGTACCAACTAATTCCATCCATGGATATCCCAAAACAATAGCCACATCATCCATATATATAACATGAAAATATGAATGCAGAACATATTTATCCATGGTAATCTCAAATCTTTAAAAATTATAACATTCTCATTCTCAATTTGTGTGTTTTGAATATGCTTGATGTGAACTTGTAATCTTTTATCCAAG
>SNQJ01S0089440.1:5831-33216 GCA_010110895.2 Picea sitchensis
TATTAGTCAATTCATTAGGGTTTCTCTTGCTTCCCGGAGTCTTCTATTCTCGTCAGGTTCACATGTAGAGGTAAATACCTCCCGTAGCTACCATAATATTAACACGTTCATGGATGTTATTAAGGAACATTACTACCCTGTTGGAAGTTATGACAAATTGTATATAAGATGGACCACACTGCGGCAAGAAAGAGACCAAACAATGTCAGAGTTCACTAATGTCTTCCATACCTTGTGCACCAAGTTGGGTATCAATGATTCTGAGTGAAATATGGTGCTCAAGTACCATGGTGGTTTTCATAGATACATCTAGACAAAAATGGAGTTTTTGGACATCTCATCCTTGGGCACGACCTATCGAAATGTCGTCAAAATCGAGCGGAAGCTGAAAAACAAGTCGTGATAGTTTGGGTGTGGGAACCCCTCACAACAGAAACAGGGAAAGGGAAGCCCCAAAATATAGAACAAAGGACAGAGAGAAGATGGGAAACCTCAAGACAACTAGTCCAAGCTACAAGAAAAGAAGAACAATGGGAAGATTAAGAAAGATACTCGGAAGTGGTGCGACTTCCATAAGATCCCCTGACATAATACTGTTGTCTGGCACTCAAGGAAGTCATTGGTGGTTGAGGTAAAAGCCTTTGAATCAGATGTGGGTTGTGACTCTGAGTTAGAACTAGAAAAGGTGAGATAGATCAATGACGTGGAACCTAGTTCCATCGTTGCTACCACCAAGATCCAGCCTGGTGAACCTAATGAGCCAGAGGAAGGAAAGCGCCTATATAATTCACAAATGTGGGTAAAAGGTAGTCCACCACAGTTCATCATTGATAGTGGTAGCTAGAAGAAACTCATCTCAAAATAATTCATCAAGCAGCTAGCCCTACCGACAACGCCGCACTCGCAACCCTACATTATCTGATGGCTCCATAAAGGAAGAAATATTCGCGTCAACCAATAGTGTTGCCTATCGCATAGCATCAGTCCATTCAAAGATGAGGTATTGTGTGATTTTTGTCCCCTTGAAGTTTGTGATGGTTTTTTGGGCCAACGTTATTTATGGAAAGATCATCTTGTATATGAGTCTAGGCCTCACAATGGTATTATTACTTTAAACAAGAAATTGTACACGATACTCGAGGTAGTCCCACCTAGTGTTATTTCCTTGATCTCTTCCAAGTAATGTAGGAAGGTCATTTATCATATTGGAAAGTTTGTCCTCTTCATGATTTGCTCTCAGAGTGAGTGAAAGGTTGTAGCCACATCCATGGCCTCTGTGGTTGACCTCTCCATGTAGCAGAAACAAATGAATAATATTGTGGAAGAATACAAAGAAATCTTATCATCACCTACTGGGGTACCTCTGCACTGTCAGGTCAAGCATCCCATCGATATGACCCCTAGTGCACTACTACTCAATGGGCCAATCTATCGCCACTCTCTTCTAGAAAATGAGGAGATCAAGCATTAGATACAAGAACTGCTCCACAAGAGGCACATTTGACCCAACTTATCACCCTGTGGAAGCCCAATCATGCTGGTGCATAAGAAAGACGAGACTTGGTGACTCTGCATTGATTATCGAGCCCTAAATAAAATCATATTCAAGAACCGGTACCCGATTCCCCGAATTGACGATCTCCTAGATCAGCTCAAGGGGTCCAAATACTTCAGCAAGATTGATCTAAAGTATGGATACCATCAGGTCCCAATAGAACCGACAGATGTATGGAAAATTGCCTTCAAGTCAATAGAAGGCCTTTCTGAATGGTTTTTCATGCCCTTTTGGTTTGACAAATGCCCCAACAAATTTCATGAGGATGATGGATGATATCTTGCAGCCTTTCACTAATTCTTTTGCGGTGGTGTATCTGGATGACATCCTCATCTACAACAAGACTTGGGAAGAACACTTGCAACATATTCAATAGGTTCTTCACACTTTGTGATAACACAAGGAATATGCCAACTTGGAAAAATGCTCCTTCAGCATGGACAGGGTTCAATACCTCAGGTACATTGTTGATGCACATGGTGTGCATGTTGATCTAGCCAAGATCCAAGTCATCCATGACTGGCTAGCCCCAACCACATGCACCGAACTTCGAATCTTCTTAGGCCTTGCTAATTTCTATTGAAGGTTTGTGTTGGGATTCTCCCATATTGCATGGGCCCTCAGCCAAATAACCAGAGGTGGTGGTAAGGAAAAATTTGTGTGGGGCCTATCCCAACAAAAAGCGTTCGATGATCTAAAGCAATGCTTGTGATCTGCCCCAATGATTTCATTACCTAACCTGTAACAACCCTTTGAGATCGAGACAGATGCTTCATACTATGTTGTGGGCATAGCCATCACTCAACACGACCATCTTGTGTCCTATCATAGTGAGACACTATCAGATTTCATCTGTAAGTACCCTACTTATGAAAAAGAAATGTACTCCATTGTGAAAGCCTGCCACCAGTGGAGGCATTACATTCTTAGGAAGGAGACAGTCATCCACACTGATCATAATTTGTTGTAGTTCATGCAGACACAAGGAAAATTGAAGAATGGTCGCCATGAAAAGTGGTCCACATATTTGTAGCAGTTCCACCTCAACATCAAGTATAAAACAAGAAGTACCAATTGAGTCATTGATTTCCTCAACCGACCTCCAGTCGCGACAATCACCAAAATTCTCGATTCTTACGGCCATGAGACCTACGGATGGCCCCACCTCTATGAGATAGATCCTGACTTCGCCAACACCTACCAGATGTTGGGCACAAACACAGTTGTCACCAATATCCATCTTCAAGATGAGTTGTTGTGCCATCTGGTCCATTTATGCATTCCATCAAGCAAACGAGTGAAGTTGAATTGGGAAGCCCACTATAGTTAGGTGGCAGGACACTTAGAAGTGGAAAATATAGTGGTAGTGTTGCAACGACATTTCTACTGGCCAAAATTTCAATAGGATGTCAACAAGTATATCAAGTCCTGCATTTCTTGTGCTATTGCCAAATCAGACATTAAGAAACAAGGCATGTACACTCCTCCACCTACTCATGACAAGCCCTGGGAATCCATCTCGATGGACTACATGTCGTGCGTTCCATCCATCAAGAGGGGAAATGAATGTGTTTTTTTGGTTGTTGATTGCTTTTCCAAGATGGCGATTTTGGTCGCCTGCAAGAAGAGCATCACAATGGATTCTATGGCCAAAATCTTATTTTGGGATCCCACAAACCATTATCTCAAATTGGGATAGTCAGTTCCTCAAAACATTTTGCTCGAGCCTCTAGTCACTGTTGGACACCAAGCTCACCAATTCCACTGCCTTCCACCCCTAGACAGATGGCCAAACTGAGGTCTTCAACTGAAGATCTTGCACATATTGTGCATGTACAATTCCAACCCCCACACCTAGGATGAGAGTCTTCTCTATGTTCGTCACAACTACAATAGATCCATATAGAGCTCAACCGACCACAACCCCTTTCAGGTGGGGTTGGGATTTCAACCATTGGGTCCCATGGATGTTGCACTACCCCTTGCGGCCACCCAGGAAGACTTGTCGCATGCTCCAACTGGAGCTGACAAGGCCACCTGGTTCATTGAGCGGATCCAACACATCCACCAACAAGTTTAGGTTATTTTATAGAAGTCCAATACCAAGTACAAGCAACACCATTATCAAGACCAGTGCCACACCAGTTTCAGGTGGGAGACAAAGTTTGGTTACACTTGTAGAAAGAACGCCTTATAGGGCCTCATAGGAAGATTCATACACTCTATTATGGAACCTACACCATCACCAAGGCAGTGTGTTAAAAATATTTTGATCTCAACCTTTCTCCATTCCTTGGATTGCACCAAGTATTCAATGTGGACCTCCTTCAGCCTTATTTTCCACGATTATTGGACACCTCGGAGATAGAAGAATAGTTGACACCAAAATATCTCAAACATGACTGCATGGAACATGAATCCACTGATCATATCATGGACACACAATTCAATGGCACTCGCTAGCAGAGGATCCAACTTTATCGAGTTGTCAAAGTAGGGCAGCTCCTGCACCAAAGCAAGTGGCTCACCCAGTGCCAAATTCAGAAGAAATTTCCTCATCTGATGGGGGCACTCAATGAAATGGAGACCATTTCTTCCTAAGGGGGGAGGATTGATCTAGGAGGATCTTGGTGGCCACACACCTTGTCCAACTAGCTCAAAACAGTTTTTTGGCAACTTACTATTTTTAGTAGTTTTTCGGTTCCTGAACTTCTGGGGCCATTTTGAGGGCCTAAACGACGTTTTTTCGTGATTAGGAATCACATTGATAAAATAAGTCTCATATTTGTCCCCCTAAATTAATCTCCTCTTCAATACCTTTCCAACGAGATATCGTGCACCCTAAACGGATATCATATGCAAAAGTTATGACCCCGAGAAGTTGATGTACTAACTTACACCAACGGGGCCCACATGAATGTTGGTGCTTCATCTTCTAGGGTTAGGTTTTTGGATGTCTATGGTTTTGGAATTCATTTTTATTGTAAAAATTTCTTCAGATACTCATTGCACTCATCTTCTTTCGAATGAGCGTAGTCGTCACATCTCTTCTCAGAGATAAGCTACCACCATTCTAGCAAGCTTGTTTTCAGTCTGCATTTTACAATTTTCATAATATTTCTTATTTAATAGAAACCAAGTTTTATTGTATCTATGTTATTGTTCACTGTGTCTCTGTGTTAATATTATAAAACTGTGGTTTCATTTCGTTCCACTCATAAATCCGTATCAACATGAATGTTGAACAACATACAAAATTGAACCTAGAGGTATCAAAGGGAAACCCTCTAAAGTAATAATTAGGTCAAACAACATGACAAAATTACTCAAAAAGGGACACCATTGTGTAATTGCACAATTGTGCTCACTAGATGTTCAAACATATATATCCTCTGCTCCAATGGATCTCCAAAATATTATCAACAATCATTCCAAGGTATTTGAAGAGATGCCTAAGGGTCTTCCACATACTCAAGATCATGCCCATGTTATTCATCTGTGACTAGGAAATATACATCCAGTCTTCCATTTTTCTTTCTTAAAGAAGATAATTAGTGACAAGATCTTAGTGAAAACTATTTTATCAAATATTAACGGAGAAGGGAAAATTATACTATAACTAGAAACAATCATTGAAATAGGGATTAAGAAGCTGTGAAATTGATAAATTACTGAGCACCTCATCAAATGAAAGAACCTACCAATGGAAGAGGAGACATGAGAAGATTATTTTTCATGCAAACACACCTGCAATTGTCAAGTGTTGAGGACAACACTTGTTTGAATGGGAGAGGCATGTTAAGCCCTAGACAAATCCCATACAAAACCCCATATTATATATAAAACCCATCATTAATCCCTATATATTGAATTATTACATTTTTAGGTTATATTTGAATGTTGGCTACAACCCTTCATTGTTATAATTGTACCATGAATGTTGGCTACAACCCTTCATTGTTAATTGTATCTATTATCTTTATATATATATATATATATATATATATATATATATATATATATATATATATATATATATATATAAAACAAGGAGACCTAGTCTTAGGAGCATCTTATCTTATCTCATATAGTATTTTGAATTGGATATATTGTAAAAGGAGGTTTATCCCTTGAAGTGGACTGTATTAATTGAATTTTTATAATTTTTAGAGTGTTGGATCATAATAATCTTCTTGTCGAGACCCATTGATTGTGTACTCCCTAGTAGTACTTCAGGGGGGTATTGGAGATATTACACACCCACCTTGTTTTTTTATTCCTATGTTTATTATTCTATGTTGAGGGTGTCCCTTGGTCTGAGATATTCTCCCCTTGATGAGAATATTCTCTCCTATACGAGGGCACCACATCCTCTTTTGTCATTACTCAATTGTACTTCAATTAGACATGTGGAGTCAAGTCTTGCATGGTAACCTTAGAATTATCACCAAGTCTTGCATGCTCATATTGGAATCATCACTGGGAGGGTGCACTTCACATGCATGACTCTAGGAGAGTGATAAACATGTGCATGCATGATATTCTCTCCACTCCACTTGTATGATCCATTTAATTGATGAATGCATGGTCGGTTAACTAGGACTAAGTGGCAGTTCACTAAGGCTTATATCATTGTATGTCCATATCTCTCTAGAATACTACAATGGCACATTAGTTTGAGCATGTAGCTTATATATATTGTAAATTATTCATTCTTTGAGTGTGGATTATAGTGGAATACAATTATGTCATTATTTCTCTCCAATTCTTCTCTTCTTCTCTCAAGTTTGCAAGCTTTGTGTTCATTGTTGCTAGCTAGATTCTTTGTGTTGGTTTCACTAAAATTTCACATTCCTCTTTATATGCAAGAAAATATTTTGAAGTGTATGGGTGGATTGCATATCTGTTTGAGACATATTATTCTTATGTTTAATCCAACTAATATTGATGAAGTTTGTGTCCAAGCCACTCATATTGAGTCAAGGGGAAAGAATGTCAAGGAAAACTTCTCAAATAAATCAATTCAATTAGTTGAAGACTTGCACAAAGGAAAGGGTAATATGAAACAAACAACCACAGTGAAGAGAGAAGATGAGAAGCATTCATGTTCATTGCAAAAAGAAAGGAAATGTCTAGGCCAAGTGTTGGAAACTTCATCTAGAACTAATACCAAAGAGGTTCATACATAAGAAGGGTGATAAGAATACCATTGCTACAATCCAACAGGATCTTGGATCAGATTCAAGTGATGAAACCAAGATCACAACCATGGTAATACAAGGTACATATTATTTTTCTATCTATAGCTCTAATAATCATTCTTTAAAATCTAAAACTATGGATGATTAAAAGAAAATAAGTGAGCTATTCCATGTTAGAGTTATCTCAAAACATACTAATATTGATACACTCTTTGATAGTGGTTCACAAGCTAATCTCATTTATGAAGAAATTGTTAATACATTGGGACTTGAAGCTAAACCTTGTCCAAAACCATATCGTTTGTGATGGGTATGTGAAGATGCTATGTTACATGTATCTAAACAATGTAAGATCAGATTTGTGATCACCTCTATGTTCATAGATGAGGTAGAATTAGATGTTGTACCAATTGATATTTTTGGAATTGTATTGGGAAGTCCTTATTTTTATGTCAGGAAAGTTATCTTCTAGAAGGAAGAGAAAAAATATCACCTTACAAAAGGATGGGATTGAGTATATTGTAAGAGCCCATCCTGTGACCACTAACTTGTCTCTTGTTACTACAGGACAAATGAAATGCTTGTAAATGAAATCAAGATTTTTTCACTCATGATTGTAAAATTTAAGGATGATGATAAATCCAAAACTTTCAAAGGATGTGTTATGACCCAACGCCTTAAAAATGATAAGAAATCAATAAAATTCAGTCCACTTTGAGGGGGAAACCTCCTTTATAGTATATAAACTTCAAAACACAATATGAAATGAGATAAGATGATCCTAATACTATATCTCCTTGATATATATATATATATATATATATAGGATACAAGGGGTTACAATTACAATGAAAGGGCGCAAAGACGGGTTCTAGCTGACCTACTAGAAATGTAATAATTCAATATCTAGGGCATAATAAGGGGTTTTATGCATATCATGGGGATTTTTCTAGGGCTTAACATGCCCGTACCCTTCAAACAAGTGTTATCCTCAACACTTGTCTAACCACAAATGCTTGTGCATGAAGAACTCATCTTCCAATGTCGTCTCTTCCATTTAACGAGGTATTTTGTAATTGCTCGATTTCTTAGGTGCTTAATTCTCATTTCAAGGATTGTTTCTGGCTCTAGTGTGATTTTCCCTTCTTCATTGAGCTCTCGTAAACTTGTTTGGACTAGGATATTGTTGCCGATGAACTTCTTTAAGAAAGAAACATGGAATACTTGATGTACACCTGAAGATGGAGGCAGCTCCAATTTGTAACCCATACTTCCAATCCTTTGCAAAACATTTTAGGGGTCATAATATTTGGGTGCTAGTTTATTTTCCTTATTTTGTTTCTTTAGGGACATTTGTTTGTATGGTTGTATCCTTAGAAATACCCAATACCCCACCACAAATTCCATTTCCCTGTGATGTTTATTTGCTTGTTGTTTCATCCTATTTTGTGCCATAACCAAGTTGTCCTTCAACAGTTTTAGGACCTCTTGTTGGTTCCCTATGTGGTCCTCCATTGATTGAAAATTCGTATTCCCTTTCAAGGGTGATGTGATGGATGGAGGATGATATCCATAAAGTGACAAAAATGGGGACATTTTTGATGAAGTATAGAAGGATGTGTTGTACCACCATTCCGCTAAGGGCAACCACTTGACCCATTGTGTCTATTTATCGAATGTAAAGAAATGAAGATATCCTTCTAGACATTTATTCACAATCTCAGTTTCCCCATCAGATTGAGGGTGGTAAGATGAACTATGAGCCAATTGAGTACCAAAACAAGAAAATAATTCAGTCCAAAACTTTCCCACAAAAATTGGGTCTCTGTCACTTACAATAATCTTGGGGACTCCATGTAGTTTTTGAACTATTTCCATGAATGTTGTTGCTACTTTTATTGCTTTAAAAGGATGAGAAAGAGAGAAAAAATGGGCATACTTTGTTATTCGATCCACTACTACCATGATGACGGTATTTCCTTCCAATTTTGGTAAACCTGTAATAAAATCTATGGAAACTTCTTCCCAACGTTGGCTTGGTATAGATATTGGTTGTAGGATACCTGGATTCTTGATTGTCTCTCCCTTATTATGTTGGCAGACCAGACATTCTAAGACAAACTTTTGAACATCATTTTGAAGACCTTCCCAGAAAAAATCCCTCTTGACCCTGTGGTATGTTTTCAAGAATTCTGAATGTCCCCCTATAGGAGAAGTGTGCATTCCAAAAGGATCTTCTATTTGAATTGGGAATTCTTACATAATTATAGGCGATCATGATACCATAGAAAATCATTCTTCCATAAAAAAAATTCCAGTGGACCGTGGTCTTCATGTAGTTTTTTAATGATCTTTCATACCTCTTGATCTTGATTCCATTATATCCTTTATTCTTCCACCCAATCCAGTTGTGGACTAGAAATAGCACATAGTGAACCTTCTATTTCTTCTTCTTTCCTGGAAAGGGCATCTGCCACAACATTATGTTTTCCTTTTTTGTATAAAATTTCAAAGTCATAACCCAACATCTTTGTAACCCATTTTTGTTGCTCTTCTGAAGATAATCATTACTCCAAAATGTACTTCAAACTGTCATGATTTGTTTTGACCTTGAAGTGTCTTCCTATTAGGTAGGGACACCATTTCTGAACTGCATGTATTATGGACAACATTTTATTTTCATAAATGGGTTTGACTAAGTTTTTTCCTTTAAGTTGTCTACTTTCAAAGGAAATGGGCCTTCCTTCCTGCATTAAAAATGCACCAATTCCATGGCCTAAGGCACCACACTCCACAATAAATGTTTTTACGAAGTCAGGTGTGGCCAAGACAGGAGTTGTACACATAGCCTCCTTAATTTTTTCAAAAGCTTTGGTTGCTTCTTCTTTCCAAGAAAATGCTTCCTTATTTAATAATGTTTTTAGAGGTGTTTCTATTTGACCATAGTTCTTGACAAACTTATGGTAATATCCTATCAATCCTAAGAATCCTCTAATTTTCTTCAAGGTTTTTTTACTTGGCCATTCCCTTATAGATTTAATTTTTTTAGGGTCCACTTTTACACCTTCATGAGATACAATATGACCCAAATATTCCACATCTTGAACCCCAAAGGAACACTTGGAAGGTTTTGCATAAAGTTGCTTCTCTTCCAATACTTGAAATACTTTGTCAACATGTTGTACATGCTCTTCCCAAGATTTGTTGTAGATTAGTATGTTATCAAAAAATACTAACACAAATTTTCTAAGGAAGGGCTTGAAAATAGAATTCATCAATATTTGAAATGTTGACGGTGCATTAGTCAGTCCAAATGGCATAACCAAAATTTCATAATGAACTTCATGTGTTCTAAAAGTTGTTTTAGGAATGTCTTCCTGTCTCATTCTGATTTGACAATATCCAGAACGAAGATCCAACTTAGTAAAGAATTTTTCTCCATGTTATTAATCTAATAATTCATCAATGACAGGGATAGAAAACTTATCTTTGATGGTAATTTTGTTGGGTTGTCTATAATCTAGACACATACGCCATGAGCCGTCTTTTTTGTAAACAACACCACTGATGAGGAGAAAGAACTTTGGCTATGTTGAATGATGCCAACCTCTAACATTTCCTAGATAATGAGTTCAATCTCACTCTTCTGTGCATATGGATACCTATAAGACCTAATGTTAGTCAGTACACTTCCTGGCTGTAAATGAATAGCATGGTCATGGTCTCGGGTAGGTGGAATACCTTGATGCATTTTACCAAATACCTTGGAATTATTGTTGATAATTATTTGGAGATTTGATGGAGCTGGGGCTATAGATGTTTGAAAATCAAGTGAGAACAATTGTGCAATTATACCTTGGTGTCCCTTTTTGAGTAATTTTTCCATGCTATTAGAGCTTATCACTTTATATGGTTTCCCTTGGATGCCTCTAAGCTCAATTTCCTTTCCATTTGAGGAAAATATCATAAAACGATTTTGAAAATAAAAGGCCATTATTCCCAGTGATTGTAACCATTGGACCCCTAATACAACATCAACACCTCCCATTTGGATGGAAATCATGGGGCTATCCAGAAAATACTCCCCCATGTTGAGCTTAATACTATGGCATTTCCCTGAACAATTTATGGTACCTCCATCTGAAATCATTACTTGAAACTCTGGTGCAAGATATACAAAACAATTGATATCTTTTGCTAATTTGTAATTGATGAAATTATGGGTGCTACCTGAATCAATCAATATTTTTACGTTTTTCTTTTTTATGTATCCTTGTATCTTGAGAGTTTTTGGAGTAGTGATGCCGACTAAAGAATGACAAGATATTGTTTGGGTAGTCTCTTCTAGATTTGGGTCTTGTGACGGTTCCAATTCTTGATCTTCTTCCTCTTCATAGTCTATGTAGAATAATTTCTTCTCACAACATTTATGCCTCTTACTGTACTTGTTGTCACAATTGAAGCATAGTCCTTTTTCTCTTATTTCATCCATTTGTTGAGGTTTCAACCTTGTTGGTTGAGATATGGTTGTCTTATGACCCGCAAAATGATCTTTTCTTCAAATGCTATACTTGTGTGTAACCTTATTTTTGGCATGAATATGATGAGCATTTTGCATAGCTTCCATAATACTTGTAGGTTGTCTTAAGAAAAGTACATGTTTAATGTCTTGTTTTAATCCACCCATGTAATCTTCCAACAAGTGTTCATCACTTAGGTTATCCACCCTTGTGGCCAGTAACAAGAATTCTGAATTATATTCTTCAATATCACCTAATTTCTTGATTCTGGTCAATTGACTGAAGTAGTCTTGTTCCCAAACTTTCCCATATTGTGCTTCTAAGTCTCTTGTAAATAAACCCCAAGTGTAGTGATATAAAGGGGGGTGCCTTTTCACTATCCATTGATACCATTGATATGGTTTTATCTCAAAGTTCAAGGTTGCTATGTGAATCCTTTTCTTACCATCCATAATATTATGTAGTTTAAAATATTGCTCTATTTGGTTCACCCAAGTAAATACCTCTGTACCATCAAACTTCTTTAATTCAATTTTGGGAAAGTTGAATTTAGAACCCCCGCCATAATTAACTCCACTATTAGAGTTAGATTCACTAAATGGCTTATTATTGGCAGTTTGTTCAACATGAGACCTACCTTTTTTTTCATGAGTCCATTCCTTTTTGATGTCTCCTTTAGGGAATCTCTCATATATAGCTTGAAATATCAGGAAAGACATATTTTCCATTTCCTTCATGGAATTTTTTATTTCTCTTTTTATGTCATTCTTATTTTCTTCCATCTTATTTGCCATATCATCCATCTTATTTTTCATACCCTCCATATTGTTTTCCATGCCATTCATCTTCCCTTCCATTACTTGAATTTGTATTTGTGAGTTTACCCAATTATTAGACTTTTCACTCACATTCTTAATTTGTTCCTCTAATTTGGACAACTTGTTATGTGTGTCATCATTTTCTTCTTGAGTTATAGATGAGACTTCTGGAGGTTTAATAGGTGTTGTCACCTTTTTGGGACCCATATGTAGTAATAATAATAATACTCCTCTATTCTATATTTATCACAAATTTCAAATCACCCGAAACAAATATTCTAAAAATAATTATGCCAATTGTAAGTTACATACCTTTAAAAACCTTAATTTGGATTTTGTCCTCTTAGCTGACCTTCCTTTTGGTGTATCTCTAACATTTTAGCCCTTTTGAGTCTTCAGTTTCAACCTATAGTAATATGAAATTTCTTTTCTCCAATTCCACAGGTCTGATCAAAATTGGATGTGCCAAGTGGAAGTTATGGTAACTTCTCCACACCTTGTTGATTTTTGGCCTTTCCAAGAGATCTCACTTGTATAACGTGCCCCACACAAAATAATTGATATAAATTCTGAAATTTATATCCAAGATACTACAGACTATCCATTATCCAATTCAACTTGTATCACTCAATTTGGATGCTCTAGGAATAAGTTATTATTGTTTTACCCAGAACACATGTTTGAGACTAGTCAATAGGACTAGTCATATACCCTATCTTCCACAGGGTGTATCTACAAAATTAGGATGATCCAGAAGATGAAATGTTTATCACAGATACCTTTATAATTTCTATCAATATAATCCAGATTTCAGGGTCTGAAATGTTACAGAAAAATATTTATAGTGAAAATTCCACGATGACTAAATTCAGGATGATTCCATAACCCTGTATTACACAGGATATATTTTCAAAAGTGTAGGGCCTCAAGAGATGAAATTTTAACCCCACATACCTTGATCCATCTACTAAGTATACTCCAAGGGGTTTCTTCAGAAACATTGTAGAAAAAAAGTTATAGAAAAAATTCCAAGGTGTCTCATATGTAACAACGAAACCCCAAGACCTTGAGCTCTGATACCAAATGTTATGACCCAATGCCTTAAAAATGACAAGAAGTCAATAAAATTCAGTCCAGTTAGAGGGAGAAACCTCCTTTATAGTATATAAACTTTAGAACACAATATGAGATGAGACAAGATGATCCTAATACTAGATCTCCTTGATATATATATAGGAGACAAGCGTTTACAATTACAATGAAAGGGTGCAAAGAAGGGTTCTAGCCAACTTACTAGAAATGTAATAATTCAATATATAGGGCATAATAAGGGTTTTTATACATATAATGGGGCTTTGTCTAGGTCTTAAAAGGATGTGATCCTAAACATAAATATTAATTAGTTAATATTATTTCTAACTATGATGAAGTGTTTCAAGAATCACAAGGATTACCTCCGAGGAGATAGATACAACATGAAATTCAGATTTAGCAAGATTCCCATATTCCTAACATTGGCATGTATAGGTTATCTTTCTTGAGAATGAAGAAATAAAGAATGAATTTTGGTAGTTGCTCGAGAAAGGAGTCTTCCAACTAAGTACTTCTCCATGCGGATCACCAATTGTGTTGGTACCAAAGAAACACGATACATGGAGAATGTGTGTGGATTTCTAGGCATTGAGAAAAATTATAGTGAAGAACTGTTACCTTCTTCCTCATATTGAATATTTGTTGGATCAATTAAAAAATGCAACTTATTTCACTAAGTTAGACTTAAGAAGTGGTTATCATCAAGTAAGGATTAATGAAGCTGATATTTGAAAAACACTTTTAAAACAAAACAAGGCTTATTTGAATGGATAGTTATGCCCTTTGGGATTTGTAATGTTCATGATACTTTCATTGAGGTTATAAATGATGAATTTAGGCCATTCATATATGATTTTTTAATAGTATACTTAAATTATATATTGATTTTTAGTAGAAGTTTGGAAGATTGTGTAAAGCATGTTAGGAAAGTCTTAGATGTTTTGAAAAATGAGAAATTGTGTCTAAATATGTCAAAATGTGAATTTAGGAAAGCATAGTTAGTTTACTTGAGCTATATAGTAGGGGGTGGTGAATTGAAAATTGATCCCTCTAAAGTTGAAACCATTATGAAGTGTCCCAAGCCTAATAATGTAACAGAAGTCAGGAGCTTCCTAGGGGTAGTTCGATATTGGAGGAAGTTCATTGCTAACTTTTCTTTTATTGCATCTCCTTTACATGATTTGACAAGTACTAAGAAGGTCTTTCAGTGGGGAGGTAAAAAAAAAAACCCTTTGAGACCTTGAAAGAAAAGATCACTACAGATTGAGTTCTAGTATTTTCATAATTACAACAACCATTTGAGATTGAAATTGATGCAAGTGATCATGCCATGGGAGTAGTGTTAATACAAAGGAGGAAACCAGTTTGTTATCATTATAAGACCTTCACTAGTGCAGTAAGAAACCATCCTACTTATGAAAAACAATTTTATGCTTTGGTTTAGAGTGTGAAGAAGCGTAAATATTTTTTGATGGGACAAGAGACAATCATATATACAGATCATCAACCTTTCTAGTATCTCCAATCACAAACCAAGCCACAACAGTCACATCATTTCCAGTGGATGGGATTCTTGCAACAATTCCATTGGGTCATCAGGTATAACAATTGTATACAAAACAAAGTTATTGATATGTTATCTAGACCTTTTGTTAATGCACCATTTTTTTACAACATAGTTCATTAGCTCATGAAAGTTACATTGAACAATATGCTAGAGATGAAGATTTTAAGGATGTTTATGAAACACTAATCCATGGTACTAAAGTGGAAGAATTAGATTATCGTGCACATGAAAAATTGTTTTATCATCTTGGAAAATTGTGTATTCCACAAGATGAAATAGTGCATGTAATTAGAGAAGAACATACTTCTATCATTTCTGGTAATTTCAGTATAGGAAAAACAATAGATTAATTACAATGTTAATGTTATTGACCTTGTCAATAACATTAACATTGTAATTGATGATCATCAACTTGAAAGTGAGGATCAACCCAAGTGATGTATGGATGTGTGATGTGTGCCACTAGAAAACCAAGTAACAAAAAATTGGGTTTGTATATGCCACTTCTTGTACCTTCCTATCCATGGAAAAGTGTGTCTATGGCTTTTGTAGGGGGTTTGACTCTGTCTAGGAAAGGTCATGATTATCTATATGTTTCTGTGGATAGATTTAGAAAAATGTGTATTTTAGTGCCTTGTAAAAAATAGATGATAGGAGAAGGGAATACACATTTTTTCTTCTAGTATGTTTAGGTTCATTTTGGTTTTCCCACATCCATTCCATCTGATCGATACTCCCGCTTTCTGGGGAATTTTGGTCAAATTTGTGGGAGTTAATGGACACTATGCTTCAAAAGAGAACCACTTTTCATCCATAGATCGATGGACAAGCATAAGTGGTCAACATGGCAATGATATACTTACTCTGAGGATATTGTAACAAGTATCCTAATCTTAGGGATGAATAGTTGTATTATGTACAACATGCCTATAAAAATTCCATACATTATTCTACACAAAGGTCTCCTTTTGAGACATGTTTTGGTTATTTTCCTAAGTCTCCTTTGGACTTAACTCTTGGGAAATATTTAGTGGCAGATGGATGTATCAATGTAGACAAATCGAAGAATTTCATCCAAAAGATCCAATTGGTTCATCAAGTCATACATGAACAATTGGAAAAGAGCCAAGCCAAGTATATGGCTAGGAATGAAAAGCATTGGGTTGATCATCAATTTCAAGTTGGTGATCAAGTTTTGATATACATTATCAAAGAACACCTCAAAGTTGAAGGTAAAAAGTTCAAGCCAATAAGGTGTGGTCCATTTAAAATTTTGAAAATGATTCATGACAATGATTTTCAGTTTAAGTTACCTCCATATATTAAGATGTATTATCTGGTTATTGTTGAAAAATTGAAACTATATGAGCCTCCTATGATCATGGATCAAGGTGAGAATGTTCAAGTTCCTTCCATTGATGATTTTTATTCTGAATATCTTAATGAGTTGCAGGAATATGTTATTCTTGATAGGAGGGTAAGGACTTTGCGAAGAGGTGATGTGAAGTACCTTCGTGTGGGTATAAAAGGAATACATCCAAGTAAATCATGATGGATTGAAACTGGAAAAGCGAGGGAGTTGTACCATCACTTATTTTCTGAATGAAACCATACTTTTGGTGGTCCAAAAGATTCTTAGTGAGGAGGAGTTATCCAGGAGGATACCCACAATGGATCCAATCATATTTATGTGCCTACGTTCCCTAGTCTGAGTTTACTAGTAACATAATTGCAATTGTGGTGTATTTCATCCAGGTGGATCTCAGTGGCCATCCACTTTCCCCATTGAATCAATGTTTTTGAGCATGTGGTTTTGATAAACCATGATATTCACCCTTTTGATGGGTAATGTACTGTAATGTTATCTCCATTTGTAATGTAATTCAATGCTTACAACGTTAATGCATCAGATACCATTAGAAATCTATAGTTAAACATGATTGGGTTAGAGTAGTACTGGGATGGGTAACCTCCCGAGAAGTCCTAGTATTTTACATGCCTATGGAATTTTATAAACTTAGACCAATTTATCCCACATGCATCATGGGAATTATTCTCCTCTCACTTTCTCATATATAATCAAGGTGAAGGAGGTCCTTTAAGCATGAAATGGAGTGTGATGTAAAGATTGTTGTGAATGAAGCATAGACAACATATATTTCTCTTCATAGATAAGCTACCCCATTTTAGCCAATTTTTGTTTTGTAGTGTTTTTCTATTTTATTCATTAATAGAAGTTGGGTTTCATTTTATTTTTGTGTTCTTTATTATATTTCCATTTGTATCTCATTTCATTCTTAGCATAATCTAGATCAGTGGTATCAGAGAAGTCTACTCCTTTTCATTTCTTAGAGCATGTCCCAGATGAGGTCGGGGTATAGAGAGTTGGGTCTCAAGCTAGTTTCGATTGAGGAAAACTGCTCTCACTAGCCTAAGAGACCTCCCATGGTAGAATAAAAGAGAGATGATGGAGCAGGATATCCTTTCAAGACGTTTCTCGAGGAATCCATTATGCATTAGAGGAATGAGATGATGGAAAACTTCGCTCATATCCTTTGATGACTACTGATGGTGGCTGAGGCATATTTGAAAAGTAACAACTTTGGAGGTGTGGCACCCTTCAATATACAAGTCAATTTTGATATCCCCTTCTTTGAAGGCTAGATAGATGCAAATGCTCTAGAAAAATGGTTGAATCTGCTAGAAGGTTTGTTGGGACAGGGGCGGACCCAGGGTTCAACTCCAAGAGTGCATCAACAAGCCCTAACTACTGGCCCTTTCGGAAACACCTACGAGGCAGATGCAGTCTCACCTGAAGTAGATATGAGGGGGTTGCAGGACAGAGATGTCTACAACCAGAAGGAATGCAAAGTGGATTCAAAGAAATCAACACACAATAATCTAGTATTATTTATCTTCCTACAACCTACTTCACGAGTTATATCTCAGATCTAACACATTATCATCATAGCATCATATCAGATGACAAAGAACAGAGCATCAATCACACACAACACAAGATATACGTGGTTCACCCTCTCTCTAGGGATACGTCCACAAAACTGTTCTTTATAATATATTAATATGAAAGCATACAGTTCTTATCTGCACTCTTAGCTAGAATATCTTATCTCTTCTTCTTTCTGTCTCTCCCC
The DNA here is from genome assembly GCA_010110895.2 of Picea sitchensis. Taxonomy (NCBI): domain Eukaryota; kingdom Viridiplantae; phylum Streptophyta; class Pinopsida; order Pinales; family Pinaceae; genus Picea; species Picea sitchensis. The sequence goes on from SNQJ01S0089440.1 coordinate 23,740, forward strand.
TTCCTGCGCACCCATCTACAGGACTGATCTTCACACCCAGCTGAATATCTTACAATACCTGAAGGCTCTCATAATACAATGATTCTCTCTTACTAACAATCTCTTCTCATAACGTTCTCTAACTCTCTATCAACAACAATAACAACAACCCAACCCAGGTCCTCTTGACCTTTATTTATGCATTACAATAACTCACTGACAGCCTTAGGCCGAGACCTAAGTGTCAAAACCCTTGAAAAGAAAACCCTAGGTCAACTTGACCCATGTTTTCAGGGCTTCGCCAGCCTATCTTTCCTTCTTTCTCGCGCAGTGCTCCAAAGAATCCAACAGTGGATTTTTCCTCTTGATGAGTTGTCCACACTCCTTCTTCCTTATTGATCTATCATCCTCGATCTCCTCATCCAATAACTTTCTTTCTCTTACTTCGCTCCATCTTTTCAACTCATTTTCTCACTTCAACTCGGTAACAGTCACTGTGTCTTCCACGCAGTTCAGATTTCTTCCTTTCTGACTTGATCTTTGCTTACTTCCATACCCAAGGGCCAAGAGGCCCCCAACACTCACTTGTGAATCATCCTGAGGCACTTCAGATCTGATCTTTCTGATTTACTTTGTCTTCAGACTGTGTAATCAATCCTTTTCTCTCCTTTCTATGCCTCCTTTCCTTCCTTGTGCAAACTGTCTTTTCTGTGTCTAGAACTCAGTTTCAAATGCACCTAGTACCTAGACCCTTTTACTCTGATTTTACTGAGAGTTGTGAGGCAGTTGGTTGTCATAATACAATTTCAACCGACTCCCATTCACCATTCCTTCTTTCCATTCTCCATTCATATTCTTCAAATGCGCAACTCCTCCTTCTGTAACATAGGCAACTTCATATGGTCTGAGCCAGTGTGTTCGGAACTTCCCTAGATGTTTCATGAACTTACTGTCATATACCAGTACTAGGTCACCTTACTTAAATGCCTTCTTCTTGATGTTCCTATCATGGTAGGCCTTTTCTCTTTCCTTCTATACTTGTTGATGGAATCCTGCAATAAATCTGTCTTCTTCAATTTCAACCAACTATGCAAGCCTCTCTTGAACAGTGCCAGCATCATCCATTTCTGTAAAGGTAGCGATTCGTAGGATTGGTACAAAATATTCCATTGGGACAATGGATTCAAGGCCATAGACCAACTTAAAAGGGGTCTGCATTGTTATCTTCTTGCAAGTAGTTCGATAGGCCCATAGTACTACTGGTACTCTTAAATTCCAGTCATCCCTGTTCACACTGCAAATCTTCGTCAACGTTGTCTTCAAAATTTTGTTGAATGCTTCAATCACATTCTCTTGTGGATGGTAAGGTGTGCTCTTCTGATGATGAACTTCAAATTCCTCAGTCAAGGCTTCAACGGTCTTATTGATGAAATGCGTTCCTTGATCACTCACAAGGATCTTCGGGCATCCAAACTTGGTTATGATGTTGTCAAATATGAAGCATGCAGTTGTAGTTTCACTACATTCCTTAACTGCTCTTGCTTCATCCCATATGGTCAAGTACTCTTTCATAGTGATGATGTAACTTGCTCCTGTATGCTTTCCTGGTGGGTTTATAGGTCCTACGAAGTCAATGGCCCATTTCTCAAAGGCTTGTAAGGTCAGTTGTGGTGCTAAAGGCATTTTATATCTTCTGAATGGTTTCCCAACTCTTTGGCATACATCAAAAGCTTTGTAATAGTCCTTAGCATCTCTATGTAGGGTAGGCCACCAAAGTCCAGCTCTAAGAACCTTCTGTGTTATTGCTTTCCCTGCATAGTGTCCTCCCGCGATGCCTTCGTGAGCTTCGACGAGGATCAACGGTCGCTCTGTCTCCATAACACACCTCCTTAGTATCTCGTCACGTCCCATCTTGTATAGATGTCCAACTATAAGTGAAAAGTATGCAACATGCACTACTAGATGTTTCTTCTAGGGGATTGTGTACTCGTTAGGTGCCATTCTTGTTGACAGGAACAAAACTAGTTCTGCGAAGTGATCATCAATATTTCTAAAGGCTAGCAAATGGACATCCGACAGTGTATCCTCCAAGCTAGTAGGCCCTTCTCTATGTTCCAACCTCGACAAGTGGTCAGGACCTTTGTTCATTCTTCCTGGCTTAACCACAATCTCAAAATCATATTCCTAAAATAACAGAAGCTATCTGCATATTCTCCCCCCAACACTGGCTTGTTGACTAGGTATTCTAGTGCAGAGTGATCAGTAAACATCTTAAAGTGTCCACCCAACAAGTAGTGGTGAAACTTATACAACGCATACACCATGGCTAACCCTTCTCTCTCAGTAGTGGTGTAATTCATCTCAGTTGTTGATAGCTTCCTGCTAGCAAAGGCTAACGGGTGATCAATGTCTCTTGTTCCTTGCTATGCTAACACAGATGCTAATGCAATAGAAGATGCATCGACATGGATGTGAAATTCCTTGCTACAATCTAGAAAAACCAGAATAGGTGCAATAACCATTTTCTGTTTCAGTGTGTCGAAGATCTACTAGCATTCTTCTGACCAATGAAATTGGCAGGCTTTCTTCAAAAGCTTGTCCATGGGTGTTGTAATATGGGCATAGCCTTTAATAAACTTCCTATAATATCCAGTGTGTCCCAACAAAGTGTGTAGTAGTTTGACTGAAGTAGGAGGGGGTAGGTCAACGATAATGGAAATCTTAGATGGATCTACCAGCAATCCCTGCTTGCATACAATATGACCCAACAACACTCCAAATGGTGAAAAAAAGATGCATTTCTTTAGGCTTAAGGCAATCTGACACTGCCTGCACTTGTCCAACATTAGCCTTAGACATTCAATGTGATTCTTCAATAAACTAAAAACATTCCAATCATCAAAATAGGCTTCCAAAAATTTATGTAAAAACTCCTTGAATGCTTCGACCACCACCCTGGAAACGATGGTTGGGGCATTCTTCAATCCAAATGACATCACTATATACTGGTAGGATCCCCATTCTATTGTGAATGTGGTCTTATGGCAATCTTCCTTGGAAATCCTAATCTAATGGTATCCTGAAAATCCATCTGTAAAAGAATATACCTCCTGGCCTCCTACATTATCTAATACTTCGTCAATAAATGGTGTAGGGAATGGGTCATGAAGACAGGCATCATTCAACTTCTTGAGATATACACATATCCTTATCTCTCATGTCTTCTTGTCTTGTACCACCATATGGCTTATCCATTCTGACTCTTCAACAGGTTCTATGATCCATGCTTCCAACATTCTGTCTAGTTCAATATTCACTTTCTCCTTATAATTAGGGTTCAATCTATAAGGTCTCTGTTTGATTGGTCTAGCATCTGGCTTCAAAGAGATCCTCATATTTCCCATAGGTCCTTTAATACCCTTCATATCAGTGAAATTGGTTGGAAACAAGTCCCGATATTCATGCAGTAACTCTGTAATTTTGTCAATAGTAGCAGCATCCTAGTAATCTCCAACATTTGCAAGCTTTGGTGCTTGCTCTGTTCCAATATTGAGTTTCTTGATATTGATCAGATTTCCAATGAAAGTTAGCTCAACTCTTGGTCCTTCTATGTCTCTTTGGCCTTCTGTTTCGGCAATGTTCACCTTCCTAGGATCATCGTCTTCATCAGCATTGATGTTGTAACAACCTTGCAGTTTCTGGAGAGGCGCAGTCCATTCATCCTTTTATTGTTCTAAAGGGAGGCTAGAGGCCTCCTCAAACACTTTTTATCTTACAATCTATAATGATTGATCAACTGAAGTGTATTGGATTTCAAACAAAAAGGTTTTGATAAAGTTTTGAGTCATACCTCTCCAATCTATAGTGATGAGGCACAATTCTTCTTGCAAATACCAGTTGATAGGGGTGGTGTCTAGTGTGTTAATGAATTTGTGCACCCACTTCTCTTGATGGATATTTCTCTAGGATTCCTCGCAACTTTGCACATGGTCCTTTGGGAAACTTCAACCTGTGTACCTAACTTCGCATCCTTCTACTTGTGTTGAGAACTGTTCTTTCATCAAAGTACGACATTGTACCCAGTCTATAATGTTGTTTTTGTGTGTCCCCTACCATATTGTTGGTGTGGCTTTCAAGGCCTCATCCATTTTCAAAAATCTTTGTTGTGTTGGTACACTTTATTAAAAATACAACAAGAATGTTTCTAAAGGATTCAATCTGTCAAAGGTGGGTAAGTTACTTACCGTTGTGCTGATCCAACGAACTTCCCTGGTTAATCTAGCACATCTCCTTGTAGATACTTCGTACATTTTATTCTTCTAATTCTCCAACACTTATTCTAAGTATGATGAGAACACGTTGTCACTTCGCCAGCTTAAGTTTCCATCTACTGTAGGATTAATGTAATCATGTTGTCTGGTTGTTAATTTGTATATGTTTTCCAATTCATATGTGCGGTCTTCTTCTCTGATGGGGTCTATGTATCTCTGACCTTCATCGGGATCTAAAGGCACAATGAACCTAAGGCCATCTCCTTCAAATGTCATTTTTATTTTCTTTAAATCAACCATAGTGGAGTTATTGAAAGCCCAATCAATTCCTAACAGTGCAGGGTAAGGACAACTATCATCAACTATCTCAATCACCTCAAAATCTGCAAACGTCCTCACTCCATCGATGTCCACAGGGACATGTTCCAATCTTCCAAAGGGGCTTATAGCTTGTTGGTTGGACATAATAAGCCTGATAGGCAAAGAGATAAACTTAGGTTTTCCCATCAGTGCCCAGGTCTGCTTCGTCATGACATTGACCTCTGACCCCAAGTCGAGGACCACATAGTCTATATCATACTCTCCAATTTGAGCATTCAAGTGTAATTCCTTATTTTTCCTTCTCCTTTTAGAGACTTGGTGTACTACTCTATTTAGTAAGGGATCTATCTTTCCTAGCTCATATTGTCTGATTAAATTTTTTAGGTCTTGTACAACGCTTTCATATTGAATCAACTTAATGAAAGTATATAAGAATTCCATGATCTTGCTTACCTCTTTTCATTCATTTGGCAGAGAAGAATGATAAAACGCTAGAGGCATTCCATATTATCTTACTTCTGGTCATGTCTTTGATGAAGAAACTTTGTCTCCCCTAAATTATTTTCTTGCCTCCTCAAACATTTGGTTTTCTTTCTTTGCATCAAAAGTTTGTGTCTTCTCTGCAACTTTCCTGAATCCTGATTCTTCTATAGTCTTTCTGTGGGTCGTTTTGTCTTCTCCTGTAACAATGCCTCCTCTGGTGATAATAGCGAATCTAGGGTCCTCTCTGCGAGGTTCAACGTATATTAGTTTCACTTGTAGGTTTTGTTGAGGTCCTTGTCTCTCCTGAAGCTTATCTACCAGCACAGGACAATATTCTATAACATGTTCGAATGAATTGCAGTAGCTGCAAGTTGTACAAGGGTTTTGACAGTCCCTTTCCAAGTGTCTTGGTCATGTGCAGTTGTAACATATGATCTATCCTCGACCTCGACCCATACCTCCTCCTCCTCCTCTTCCTCTGAATCCACCGCGAGGATTGAAGTTTCCTCTTCCTGGAGAATTATACTACGCAACGCTTCCTTCTTGTTGTACTTCACCTTGAATCTTGTATATGTCTCTCGACCTTTCATGCATGAGGTCATATGCCCTACAATCCCTATCATCATGCCCCACTAATTTACAGAATGTGAAATACACTCTCCTGGGTGATGTTTATTTCTGCATACCTCGCACCAGGGTAGGGTAACTTGCTTCAAAGGGATCAGAGCTCCAGAGGCCAAGTATTCATGAAATAGGGGACATTGCTCCTTGTCATGGCCTTCTGATTTGCATCTGACACACTAGATGTCTTCTCTTTTATATTTTACCTTGTCTTTCCTCATATCTTCTACCTGTAGATACAAAGTAGTTCGCTGACTCAGGATTTGACTCATACCTGAGATGGATTCTCCCATAGGGGTTGATTCTAACTTCATGGCGATCTCCAACACCTTATCCTACGAAGCAATCCTCTTTTGCATCAGAGGAACTCTGATGTGTGGTAAGAGAGCAACAATGAACCATTCTTTGTTCTTCTCATCTGGAATCTAAAAAGTCAACCGACCTGTTAAGGTCTTGAACCTCTGATTGAATTCCCAAATAGGTTCAGCTGCTTTCTGCTTGATCTATTTCAGCTTCGTAATACATTGTGACTTCGACTTGGGTTTCTTGAACTCTGCAATCAATGCATTCTTAATCTCATTCAGCGGCTTAGGCTGTGAAAGTTCTTGGACAAGCTTCATGTACCATCTCAATGTGCGATCTCTTAGGGTAGTACTGAACTGAGCTCTTTTAACAGCTTCGTCGGTGACATTCTTAATATTCCATACAACTTCACATAGGAACCAGTGTTGATTAGGATCTTCATATCCATCTCCCCTAAATATAGGGAGCCTCATCTCATCTGCCATAGAGCTTCCTACGTTTTCTGTCTAAGTATATGTTGAACTGCTAGTAATAGTACTCTGAGGACTCTGAGGACTCTAACTATTCTGATTGCTTAGTGTTGTTGAAACAACAGGGGAAGTGATAGTACTTACTTCAATGGTTTGCGCATTTCCTGAATTTTTTGTCTCTTCCAGGTGGGGTTCTTTAGCTTCTTCTTCCTCTTCCCTAGCGGGTTCTAAATGCTCTTTGTCTGTCAGATATGCCTCTTCTCCATTGTAGAAACCCTCATCTCCATAGTTTTTCTTAAATAGGTTCACAACATGAACTTCTTTGAATGCTCTGCCACTGCACGTATGTCCAATCTCTGTGTCGATGTCATTGTATGAATTCTTGAACATTAGCTTTTTCCAATTCGTCCAACTACTATATTTTCAAGATTTTCTTCTCATGCAATAACATCTTGATCCTCAGCTTTAGAAATTATAAAAAATTTCCTCTGGGTCCCTTAAAGAAATACCTCTTGGCTTGGATATATGACTCTACTCTGCCAACAACAAACTCAATGATATACCCTCCAATGGTGCTATCAAACTAGTGATCTACTTCTCGTGACATAGCGTTATCGACTCTCTTGACCTTCTTTATCAACACCGACGTCCAAACCATAGGTGGTTTATATCTAATCTCAAACTGGGTATCTGTTAGTCTAGCTAACCACTCATATAGCTCCTTATGAATCCCTCCAAAGAAAATCTCATGTATATTAGTGAATATATATCTTCTTAACCGGTCCTATGTATTAAGATTAGGGTTCTTTTTCTGGGCTTCAGCGAAGTCCTTTTCCTGATCTTCTATCCACTTCTGAATATATGTCTTTGATGGAAACCGCCTTGACATTATATGTCCTGGCAACTACTGGAATATATGTCCTGGCAACAAAACCATTTGTTGGGATAGGGGCAGACCCAAGGTTCAGCTCCAAGAGCTCACCAACAAGCCCTAACTACTGTCCCTTTCGAAAACACCTCCGAGGCAGATGTAGTCTCACTTGAAGTAGCTATGAGGGGGTTGCAGTACATATATTTCTACAACTAGAAGGAATGCAAAGTGGATTCAAAGAAATCAACACACAACAATCTAGTATTCTTTATCTTCCTACAACCTACTGTGTGAGTTATATCTCAGATCTAACACATTATCATCATAGCAACATATCAAATGACAAATAACATAGCATCAATCACACACGACACAAGATATACGTGGTTCGCCTCTCTAGGAATACGTCCACAAAATTGTTCTTTATAATATATTAAGATGAAACAATATAGTTCTTATCTGCACTCTTAGCTAGCAGATCTTCTCTCTTGTTCTCGCTATCTCTCCCCTTCCTGTGCTCCCAACTGCAGGACTGATCTTCTCACCAAGCTAAAGATCTTACAATACTCGAAGGCTCTCACAATACAATGATTCTCTCTTACTAACAATCTATTCTCATAACGTTCTCTAACTCTCTATCAATAACAATAACAACAACCCAACCCAGGTCCTCTTGACCTTTATTTATACATTACAATAGATCACGGATAGCCTTAGGCCAAGACCTAAGTGTCAAAACCCTAGATACCAAAACCCTAGGTATCTAAATCCCTAGGTCAACTTGACCTACGTTTTCAGGGCTTCGCCAACCTATCTTTCCTTCCTTCTCGTGTGGTGCTTTAAAGCATCCAACGGAGGATTTTTTTGATTGCTGATTTTTCCACGATCCTTCTTCCTTGCTAATCTATCATCCTCGATCTCCTCGTCCAACGACTTGCTTTCTCTTACTTCGCTCCATATTTTCTGCTCGTTTTTTCACTTCGACTCGGTAACAGTCATTGTGTCTTCCGTGCAGTTCGCATTTCTTCCTTTCTGACTTGATATTCGTTTACTTCCATACCCAAGGGCCAATAAGGTTATTACTTTGTCCAAAAGTTTTTCGAGAGTGAAAAGATAAACTACACGCTCCTTAAAGCCCTTCCCCACGTCAGAGCTTGGTGGGAAGGTTACTTGGACAGGTACAATGTGGATGAATCTACACCGTTCGGGAGAGAACCCACTTGGGAGGCCCTTGTAGATTTCATCAAGGAGGAGTACTAACTTGTCGGAAACTATGATGACATGTACATGAGATGGATGACTCTACATTAAAAAAGAGACTAGATGGTGTCAGAGTACACTAACATATTTCATACCTTGTGCTCAAAGCTGGGTATCAAAGACTTTGAGCGGCACCTGGTTTTGAAGTATCATAATGGTATGCATAGATACATTCAAATAGAGATGGATTTCTTATATATCTCCTCACTGGGAGCTACTTATCGATATGTAGTCAAAATTGAGTAGAAATTTATGCAATGGAGTTAGCAGGAGATTGGGTTTGTAAATACACCATAATAGATGCATGGAAAAGGAAACCCTAACTCAAAGAATGAAGGAGAAATAAAGGAGTGTCAATCTCAAGAAAATCAGTCCAAGCAATCAACTAAGAAGGGGGATGGGAAGTATAAGAAAGACACCGTAAACTGGTGTGATTTCCACAAAATCCCATGGAATAACATCGTTGAATCTCACTCGAAACAATCATTGATGGCCGAGCTCAAAGAAAAGGAATCAGAACCTAACTCTGACTCTAAATCAAAGCACAATAAATGGAAATATATCATCAATGTAGAACCCACTACTACCATCACGACCAAAACAATACAACCAAAAGAACCAGAGCATCCTAATGTTATAAAAATAGGACCACAGAGAAATAAAATAAAAAAATTGTGGAAACAAAACATAGAAGATACACAATACAATAGAGACACAGATTTATGTGGTTCACCCAGTGTGGGCTACATCCACCAAAGAAATTGCCAGGTCCTTCCTTTATTATTATCCAGCAAATGAAGGGATACAACCTACAACAAAACCCATTGTAAATTCCTCTTCTTTCTCTCACAGTCTCCTCTCTCAGAATACAATATTCGCCATCAACCATAGCCACAAT
>SNQJ01S0089440.1:33226-46052 GCA_010110895.2 Picea sitchensis
ATAAATAGTTAGATGTGAATATATATCAGCAACATATATCAACAACACATATCATCAATAAGTCATCACCACAAGTAACACAAAGAACAAAAGATGTATGTACATTTTTTCTTTTTATCATGGACAACAATCCGATGTTTATCGGCAACAACTGAATAGAGTACAACTCTACAAGAGCACCAGATCTATAATGAAAGACTCAACTTACACCCTCAGCACCAACTGAGATAAGGCAACAATCCTCAACAGATATCAATCTGTCAACAGGTACGCAACCTGCCAGTAGTGCATCCCACGTGTGTACGTGCCCCGACGCACTATAGCCCGCACGTGCATGCATCCAGTGTAAAATGCAACATGCGTATGGTTCTGAGAAACTAGGGTTTTGATTTGCTTCACATGCTCAGATCCTCTGCAACCTGCAATCACTTTCTCTTCTGTCTTCCACTGTCCAAACTGACCCACAGTCAGTCACAATATCTCCAAGCTCTCCAATAGATTGCTCATGCTCCACAATAGATCAATATGAATGCTATCTCAAACATGTATAAGCATCTAGTATACCATAGAGATCATGTCACCACTGAATCACAAGAGTACTGATCACTCCATCAACCAAATCAACCAAACTAAACTACATCATAGAAGCCATACCAAGAATTCCCTAATCATTCCCATCACATCAAACAATAGTATTCATACAAACAATGATGTAATCATACCGGTGTCTCAGTGATATATTTGAGGCCATAGAATGCATATCTAGAGCCTGCCTAATCATCCAAGAGCTTGGCACCATCTCAAACACAATTCTTCACCATTTTATCCACCATACGCTCCATGTCTTCAGACAGCCTATGTATACCTTAGTGTATACGCACCCTAAGCACAGACAACTCGCGTATACCTCAGAAACTAGGGTTTATGAAGTTTCGAGAATTTTTCCATCAAGATCTCAGACATTGCCGAAACTTTGATGCGTCCATGAGATCCTTCTCTCGCTTTCTTCCTCATAATAGATCTTCAATCATGCTCAAGAGATCCATACCAATAATATGCTCTCACAAGAATCTCTCCATCAATACTCCAAAAGATATTCACAATAAGCTCTCCATTGATCCACAAAAAGGATGATCTACAAGAGACCATATCTATCTTATTTATACTTTCATCCTCTAGGTCACTTAACCCATTTTCAGGTTACTTAATCCATTTCCATATTTTAAGGTTAACCACTTTCCATGAATATAAAGTTCTCCAATACTTTATCATTTAAATATTCCTTCTTGATTTTGTCACTTCTCTTTAATATTTAAATAATCCATCTTGATTTTGTCACTTTAATTTATCATTTAAATAATGATTTCTTATTTTCAAGCACTTTGACTTCTTTGACCTTGGGGGATTCAAGCCTTCATATGGGGGTCCTCCAACTTTATAAGGCCATAACTCTCAAACGGTGAGGAGTTATGTGACATTCCACATACCACCGGAAATGGCATGAAAAGAACTATCCATCTAGGATAGTTTCACCAACAACTTCATTGATCCTCATATCATTATTCCATATACAAGCATGGGTCATCCAACCATTCTTCTAGGATAAATCAATCCGCAAAGCATCTTCCCGTGAGGGCTTTCACCATAAGGGGACCACTTTGGAGTTCACCCATTTGTGCACCTTATCAATCATGATAAGGCAATAATGAATCATCTTTTCATCAAACAAACTATGCATCATCATGTATCAATGACAACTCATTGATTCATCTTCATCTATGCATCATATCAATGATCCATCTTTATCATTTGGTTTCCACTTTGACATCTATCATTCTCATCAAGGAAAATCATCAATCAATCAATTACTTGACATCAATCAATGACATCAATCATTCAAACCATTTGCATCAATGACATATGATCCAACAATCTCCTAAATAATCAAACCATTGGCATCAATGACAACATGATCCAACAAAGGGGACCCCACTACATTTCATATTTGACAATGAGAGTCAAAAGAACCTGATCTCAACCAAGGTTGTAAATATATTGAAGCTTCCAACAATTCCACACCCCCAACCATACACCATCGGATGGTTGATTCAGAGATTAGACATTTGCATCAACCAGTAGTGTCACCAGTCTTGTGACATCAAGCTTTTAAAGGATGAGGTATTGTGTGATGTTTCCCCACTTTAAGTATGTGATGTTATTTTAGAAAAACCATATATGTGGGAACATCACACTATCTATGAGTCTTATCCCTTCAGTGTCATTATTACTTTGGGAGGTCAACTCTATAGGGTACCAGAGGTAACTTCGACTACTTGTACTTCAATGATATCAAAAAAACGTTTATGAAAAGTAATATCTTAGACCACAAAGTTTTCCCTCTTCACAATCTAGTTAGAAGGTGAATAGAATGTCACTATGACCACTACATCCTCATCCCAAGACCTTTCTATCCAACAAAATCAGATCGACAATATTGTAGAGGAGCACGGAGATATTTCTTCTTCACCTACGGTGGTACCTCTGCACTAGCACATACCGCATTCCATTGAATTGGTGCCCAATTCTCCCTTAACCAATGGTCCAATCTATAGATTCTCCCTTCCATAGAATAAGAGTCTTCCATATGTTTAGCATAGCTCTAATGCCATGACCCTTTTTAGGTGTGCTTGGGGTTCGAATGATTAGTCCCCATTGGTATAGATCTTCTTGTTGCATCTTCACTGACAAATTCCTCCCACACTAAGAAAAAGGAAGATCATGTAGCTAGATTTGTTAAATGGATCCAACACCTCCACCAATATGTTCATGGCATCCTTCCATAGGCCAAGTACAAGCAGGACAACTACTTCACCAAGGAAAGTGGCTCACCAAAGTTCATATTCCACAAAATTTTCCCCATATCCCGAGGGACCTTGACGCAATGGGGACCATTTCTTCCTAAGGGGGGAAGATTGATACAAGTGGATATTTCTGGCCATCCACATTCTCCACTGAATCAATGTTTCTGAGCATGTGGTTTTGATAAACCATGATATTCATCCTTTTGATGGGTATTTGTTAGAAACCTAAATGTCACACCACCATGTCACACTTAAGTGTTGTAAGTGTTGTATGCACCTTACTAAGTAACCCATGCACTTTATTAAGTGTAATATGCACCTTACTATGTACCCCATGCACTTTATTAAGCATCATATGCACCTTACTAAGTTTCACATGCACTTTATTAAGTGTCGCAGCTTTGAAACTGTGGAAGAACATTTTTCATAATCCCTAGTCATTGTGGAGGAGAAAACCCCACCATGAGAAAGTCAAAATGATGCCTTTTACCTTGTGATTTTGACCATTTTTGAAGGTCAACGGTCCCCTACCCATGTATTGGGAGTGTTGAAATATTATCAATGCTACCCTACCCATGTATAGGGAGTGTTGGCAATGCTTTGTGCTCAGAGTTGGGGGAGTGTTGAAATGGTTAGAGGGAGTTATGGCTATCCCACCTTATTATAAGGGTTAGTTCTGAGAAGATGAAGTCAAGGATTCGAGTCATACCTCATGGATCCATCTTAGGTAAACTCAATATCCATGAGATAATCTAAATCCCAAATTATGGAGAAAAATCCTCAACCATTTCCCAAAATACTTCATGATGGTTAAGCCTCCAAATCCTATATAATGAGTGCATTCCAAGGTGCAACGGGAAAAAGGATTTCAAAGTGTCAAACCTTCAATATTGTAAGGATATTTCATGAGAGCATCATAATTCTAATATTAAGACATTTAGAAGAGGGATGGATAGGAGAGCTTGGAGGAGTTGTTGCACTGTCAACGTTGGATTGTAAGTGCTTCACCATGTCTTTCTATTAATTTATAATTTGGACTATTCCATTCATGTTTTGTATCACTTGTTACATGCATGTCTATTGTTGTAAAATCAACATAGATAGATCTATTGTCACCTAACAATATAGTGTAGAAGAAGGATATTTCTCTTGTTCCTTTCAGATTCTTTTTTGCGCCTGGGATCTTGGTCAACAAAGTCAAAGGTTGGAGCAACGAGGAGAACCATAATAAAAAGGTAAATCACCCATATCTTTCCTCTTATTCGGATTGTTAAAATAGGCCTAAAGGGAAATTAGTTACCATTTTTTTTTCCTTTTGTCTTGGATCGAAGGAAACATGATCCAAGGGGGATTTCACTTGTCTGTAGGGGGAATTCACCACAATAGAAAATTGGTGACCATACTGGGGAACGATTGTTCCTAGTTTTTTAGCCTATTGGATCTTGTTTTTCCATTGTTAATTTTGATGTTGATGCTTATTATTTGAACTCTTCATGCTTTCTGTTGAATCTAGGCAAAATCTGGTGTTGTTTCAACAATTACCATGTTTCAAGACTTCCCTATAGTGGCTCACAGAGTGTTGAAATCATAATCAATGCCCCTATCAATCTTTTGGGTATCATTGTTCTTTGTTCAACACCCTGTCTGTCTCACTATGGGAGCATTGATCTCCTTCCTAGGTCATTTTTCAGCTCATTTTTCTTTCTTCTCCTCAGATTTTGGATTCAGAGCTTTGCCTCAAATTCTTTTATGATTGGTTATGACTTTGTTTGATTGAAAGAATTCTAATCACCAACTTTTCTTGCCTATTTTGAGCTTCCAAGGCCTTCAAAATTATGGAATGAGAATGTCTACCTTCGGCTAACCTAATCCTTTGGTCAAATTTTTTCTTACCAGTGGTTTGATCCTCATCATGAAGGTTTTCAAAATTCTGTTATCCTGATTTCAAAACTCATTTCGAAGTTTTCTTCATTGATTTGGAATTGTAACTTGCCATTTATCTTTGATTCTTGCTACTCATTTTTAGAGGTTTTCAAACAATGATTTCCTTTCTCTTTTACAATTTTGAGTCTTTGATTGAACAATTTTTCTCACACTTGGATTATGGCGGTTCTCATAAAATTTTTGAATGCATTGTTGTTTGGATTCTTTTTTTTCTTCATGTTCCTATGAGTTAGCATTGATTTCTTTCATCCTAATTGAAAGTAAGGAAGCATAAAAGTTTTTCATTTGAAGAGTTTTAATTGCATTTACAATCAAACAAAGAGAAATTTTTGCATTCTTAGAAGTTTTGTTTTGGTACATGTTTTGAAAGAGCAAGTCTTGTATTTTCTTTAGAATTTTAGAAAAAATTATTCGATACTTTGGCATCATTCTTATCTTTGTTTAAGAGGAAAATCAAAAAGTTGCATGATATTGAGTGCTTTTTTATATCAAGAAGAAACAAACTCTTCTCCTTCTCATAGATAGAATTCATCGAAAATAAATGTTTGCATTTCATTCTTTTTTCATTCTATTGGAGTTGAGTCTCAAACATCATTAGTTTCATCTCTGTGGACCTTTCTGAGTAACAAAATCCATTGAAATCAACTAGTGCACTAATAAAATAAACTAGACATTTTTTTATTTATAGTACACCAATAATAGCATAGGGTTAGAATATTTGGACTAGGAAAAGTGAGTAAATTTCCCAAGTTTACTAAACAAGATTGTAGAACACCAAATAGTTAAAACATCCAACTATCATATAGGAATATCCGAGAACCCCCTCTAACACAAGGGATAAATTCTAGGTCACGTGCAGAAGAGCAACAAAGATTACCCCTCCAAATCTTGACTAATCGCAGTGGAAAGAGTGTATATTGGGGGTTTTTCTTGAGTGTTACCTAAATAGTGAAAAAATCCAACTATCGTATAGGAATATCCGAGAACCCCCTCGAACACAAGAGATAAATTCGAGGTCACATGCAGAAGAGTAGCAAAGATTACCCCTCCAAAGATTGACTAATCGTTGTGGAAAGAGTGTATATTGGGGGGTTTTCTTGAGTGTTACTGGTTCATTTGGTCTTGATGCTTTGTGAATCTTGAATCCATTCAAGGTCCTTAGGATTATTACCGGTCCACTTCTCTTCATTCCTTTGGTAGAGATTTGGACTTTGTTATCCTTCCCATACGTTTGGTTCTGACTGTCGACTATACCCCCCACGGAGGCCGACTGCAAGTTGGTAACATTAGTGGCCTTTCCTAGGCATCTAAAGAGGTCAATGTGGGGGGATTCCCATGATACCTGGGGTAGATTTCACATCACACTTTCAATACCCTTGGAGGGTGACCCTAGGAAGTGAGGGTTTCTTGCACCGAGAAGAGTTTTTACATGGAGGTCTAGGTAACTACTTCTCACATCTTCTTTGATGGATTGACATCTCGTTTTTGGAATATAATTTTACATACTTTGTGTTTGGTTTATTACCTGTAGATTTTTTTTTGGGGTGTGTGCTTTTGGAGTTTGTATTTGTCCTTAAGTATTGTTATTTTACTTTCAACATGGTTGATTAAGGGCTTTGAAGATCTCGCAGAATGCAAGGTTTCAATACTGAAGTTAAATAACCTCAACAAGACTCTTCTAATGAAGGAATGGTGGGAGAAAAAACTTTTGAAACTGTGTGTGTAGCTCCTGGAAGTGGCCAACAAGAAGAAGAACCGTTCATAACCTTCATGGAATGCCTTGTACCTTAGACAAATCCCCCTTTAACTGATCTGCTTGGCCCACTACTTGTTGAACAACCATCCATGATATTTATTGATGCTTATTCTTCTTATCATTTACTTACCAGTTCAGACAATAGGTTATCTTATGATTACACAGATGGAATATTGATTCCCCCAATGGACCTAGAGATAGCCGCACTAGAACAAATCACTACTGTTGGTGCTTCTTATTTACTGGGAACATCTGTGACCCAGGTTACTCTGAAACAACCACTTGCAGGTACATCTCTCTTCGCACATGGGTTGGGTAGTATTCCTTCTTCACTAATCCCATATATGCACACACTAATTTCTTTACTTGGTCATCCCATCGATCAGATGGCCAACATTCAAATTGTTCATACAACCACAATTACACAAAATACTCAACATACATCTCCAACTTTTCAAATGGGGATTTCTTCTATGCCATTCATTGGAGGTCAATATTTATCTAGAGGGGAACCTTTCACTGGGGGGAAACCCTCAACTATGAGGCAAGATTCTATGTGGAGGAAAAAACAACAAACCTGGGGGCAAGTCACTCATGCAAGTCCTTCCATTCCCACTACTATTGGCCTGTATCCTAGACAACTATATCTAGGAGTTGCAAATGATTTATGGGGTCAACCTAATCCAGTGGGCATTCCTTAGCAAGGAAATTTTCCCAATCAATCCATGAACCCCATGATTCCCACACAATAACCCCCTCAAACACAATATATGGGAGGTCCATTGAGCCAACTAAAATACATGGGGGGACCATTAGGCTAACCACAGTACATGGGGGGACCATCGAGTCAACCATAGTACATGGTGGGACCCTCAGACCAGTCAAAATACATAGGAGGACCATCTGGTTAGCCACAATACATAGGAGGACCATATCATTTTTCCATCTTGTCGCAACCTATATATGGTCCTATTTGTGTTCCTATGTCACATGGTTACTACCAATACCTACAGGTCAACCGATAACTTCTATTCTTGGTTACATTAGATCTTCCTGATCTGTCATGTTTGACCAATGATCCCATACTTCATGCCTCCTTTTGGCCTCTAATCCCTGCCAAAATACCTTCAGATATCCCAAAATTCAACAGGAGACCTCGAGAAGACCTTAATAACCACATAGTGACCTTCCATCTTTGGTGTTCTTCGAACTCTTTGATGGATGATTCCATCCGTTTATGAATTTTCCAATGAACCCTCAAAGGAGCGACAATGAAATGGTATATTGAATAGGCATGACATTCCTTTAGTGACTTCAACTCTTTAGCTATGGATCTTTTGACACATTTTCAACTGTTGATTCGGTATGAAACTAGTACAGAGTTTTTAACTTTGGTTAAGAAATCTACTTCATATCACATATATGATCATATTCATGAATGGAGGCGGCAACGACGATTGATTAAATCTACTATTCTGGACCAACTCTTGGTAGATTGGTTTACCAAGTAAATTTTCTCACCCATTGCTAGAGATGTTTCCATGGGAGGTGTTATCACTGAGGAGCAAAAAATCATTCGTTCTCAATATTTGGACTGGGCATATTCCAAGTATAACACACTTTATGATCTAATCCCTCATGCTCCTCTCCCATCGAATGATTCGTCAAGACCTGCACCAAAATACCATGTCGATGGCGTGGTGGGTTCCATTACCAACACCAAAATTGCCTCCTCTCTTGTTCAAACCTCCGAGATGAATGCGGTCCATTCCACTTCATCTCAACAACCTGGATGTAAGAATAAAGACAAGGGTAAATCCAAGAAATCCTCTAACTAACAGAAGAGTCCAAAAATTGTTGATACCCAACCAAAAAGGAAATATAAGCTTCCCTGCATGATTTTTATGGAGGACCACTACATGAAAGACTTCCCTCATCGTGAGGAAGTCACTAAATTTCTTAGGGGTAACTCCCAACTTGTAGTGTTAACCGACCCTTTCCCAATTGAGCAACAAAAAATCGTTGCACAAAATATTTCCCCTCCCCAAGGGGGAAACATAGGTCATTCCCACCATGGGGATGCTTCCTCAAGCATCGATCATGTCTTTATGTGTAAGGAGATGGTTATTCTAATGACCATAGCTAAGACTTATGCCACTCTTCCAAAACATCACGCCAATGGAGGTGCTACTGATAATGCCTCAACTTCCAATCCACCTCCATCCTCCGCCCCTCTTTAGATTGAGAGACGTGTTACTAAATAAGTGTTGCACCCATCCAAGGGCACAATTAAAAAGTCAATTTTCAATCCAAGTGCATGTGTTGCTCAAAGCTACAACATTGTTGAATATTTGGCACAATCACCTTGTGCTACGTCAATGCTTGAAGTTCTACAAAACTGTCCAAGTCAACGTAGAACCCTGTTATCAACCATTGGAGCTCTGGATCTAGAGGCGTCAAATATGATTATGTTTAATCTAGACTATTTTAAACTGAGGCTCTCCCACCACCTGAAATTCCAAATTCAAGTTATGGTTCATGAGAAGAACATCCATCACATTGTTTTAGATGAAAGAGCTTCCACATGTGTCATGTCTTTGTCCTTTTGGAGACCCATTGGTTCTCCTAAACTTCACTAGTCTCCCATTGGCCTTAAATAATTTGATGGACATGGTTTCCAACCTTACAGACTCTTGCAATCTTTGGTTGTGGAATTAAAGGGAAAAACCATTTCTATCGACATTGAAGTGGTTGATTTTCCCCTGGACTATAATTTGTTGTTTGGTCGCAATTGGTTCTATGCGATGACTATCGTCACTTCTTCAATATTTTGCATTTTGAAATTTCCCCATCAAAGAAAAATTGTGGTTGTTGACCAATTTCATTATTGCACACCATATCTCAATAATTCCATAGTGAATAATATCCCTTTAATCCCGGGACAGTCCGATCTTAAGTACAAAATTGTGGGGGTAGGTCTCCTCAAGGATTCCTCACTCATGAGAGTTTTTCCCTTACATCCCCTTGATCCCCCACATGAGGTTTCCATGTTAAATATGATTACGTCTACAATGCAACAATCCTCGGGTATTACCTAGCCCATATGCCACTAAAACACTAGGTGACATCATGTCACTTAGTCTAGCAAAGTCCCGTCTTCCACAAGATATGGTACCTAAACCTTCCCTTCCTCCTGCTATCTCAATTGATCCTTTTTCTTTATCCCTCTCTTGTGAACCTATTCCTATTAGTAACTGGGAGTATAAGAAGAAGAAGAGTCAGTGGACAAATTGAAGCTTGGGGGGCATGTATCCAGCCTCTAGACATCATACTAAAGTTAAGCCACTAACTTCTTATGATGATGCTGGGGGAAAAGTACCAACCTATGAACACCATGTTGGGAAAAAACCCACCAATAGATATCGATCAATGTACCAACCTCTGGAAATCATGTTGGGAAGAGGCTCATTCATGGGTATTACACCAAGCATAGTTTATTCTCGTTTTCAAGCTTATAAAAAATGAAACCAATTTCAAGAACAATTTCATTCTTTATTTAAAGCTCGCTAAAAAATGAAGAAGACTATAAGCATACTTCGTCGTACTTCGAGCTCGTTAAAATACGAAGAGTCATCTTTTGAGTGGTAGTTTACCCCTTTTTCGGCCTTGTAAGACTAACTACAAAAAAGGTATACTCTAGTCAATCATGACTAGAACAGTTTTCCCTTGTATTGTTTTACACTTTTTCAGGCTTGGGGAACTAAATTTAAGAAAAAGAACATCCATGGAGTCATATTTAAGATCTTTTCAAACTCTTTAAATGTGAAAGACCATTGAGTTTTCTTTCGGTGGGCTCATAAAAAATGCATTGAAGGACCCATATGGGGCTAGACCCCTCCTTCTTTAGGTTCATTACACATATGATGAGGGACTAATCAAATATGAGTTATAACGAGCATTTCTTATCCTCCTCAAGCTCGTTAAAAAAAAAATTACTCACCAATCGTTGTGGGGGGAGGGGGGGGGAATTGTGTTAAGTTTTAGTGTTTATATTAGGTTATTTTCAATTTACTAGAGCATTCAATGCATTTACAAATAAACACATAAAGAGGATCACTAAAAGAAACACAAACACAAGGTACACAACATTTTATCGTGGGAAACCCTCATGGGGGAGAAAACCCAGAAAAAACTTCCTTAATAGTAGATTTCTAATACAATGCCAAGACTAAGACCAAAACACCAAGAATAATCTAGGATTGATCATGCACCTCTCTTCTCCTTCCTCATGCAAATGAAACTTACTTCAAAATATGCGCACTAGATGAGTGAGTGAGTGAATGAGCAAGTGAGGCACCATCCTCACTTATAAATACTAGTTGAGGAGGTGCTAGGGTTATGTCTCTTCACCCAGTAGGGTCGAATTCTTCCAAGGGTGGTTAAAACCCCTTTATAAACGCTAGGGGCCGAATTTACAAATACCAGCATATAAATACAGTTTGACCAATCCACAAAAGGGGATTTGGTATTATACAAGACCTGACATGATCAATCCACAAAACGGGATTTGATCTATAAGATAATAACTCAAATATAATTAGAATATTCATCAAAGTTACAATATTTCAACACTCACCCTTAACAAGAAGGGTATTCTACTGACATAACTCAATACAATATCATTAGGGTAAAGAGAGGGCAACATCTGGAACATTGACTGGAATATCTATAAGTCATCAGAAATTTTTCTTATCATCAATATCATCATCGTTCACAGCATGGAGCTGCAGTAGCATCATTATCATCATCATCAGTAGCAGCAGCATGAAGCTGAAACATCAACATAAATATCATGAAGCTAGTAAAAAATCATCAACAACACGAGGCTGGTACAACAACATCAACAACACGAGGTTGATACAACATCATCAACAACACGAAGTTGATACAACATCATCAAATAGCAACAGAATGAGGCAGTTTCAACAACAACATTTTGTGGTACTCTAACAGACCGACCTTATCAGACCTTCGACATCAGCCTAGGAATTAAAATATTCCCTAGGATATAAAATCCTAACGAAGCTACCTCATGGTACTCTGACAGACCATCCTTACTTGACCTTCGAGATCTTCCCCTGGAATCAAGATATTCCCTAGGGTATAAAATCCTAACGGAGCTACCACTATTAAGCACAACTGACATATACATGCAAAAGTACTCTAACAGAATCTCCTTACTAGACCTTCGGGATCTTCTCATGGATGATCAATCCCCTAGGATATAAAATCCTAACAGAGCTACCCGTTGTTGGTCAAGATACTATAGTATCATCAACATCACTACCCATTTCGAGGGAGGTTCTTTCAGACAACACCAAGATTATCTCAGAAGTACTCAAACTTCACACGAGACATAGTCTTGGTCAACACATCTACAACCTTCTCATCTATGACAACATATTGGAGCTTTACATCTCCCCTCTGCACCATATCACGAATGTAGTGATACCATATCTCTATGTGCTTCGACTTATCATGGAACATTGGGTTCTCCGTCATCTTTATACAACTCTGGTTATCACATAGAATCATGGTGGCTTCCATCTCCATATTGAACAGACTTGTGAACAACTTTTGAAGCCATATGGCTTCACAACTGGTGGAACATGCTGCAATGTACTCCACTTCTTCTGTGTTGAGAGAAATACTGGATATCTTTCCTACATTTCCATGAAGTCATTGTTGACCCCAAACTAAAACAACATCCTAAAGTGCTCTTTCTATCAGAGGCACTTCCAGCCCAATCTGAATCAGTATAACCATACAATCTCAAGTCATGATCTCCAATATAATAGAGTCCATAACCCAACGTACCCTTTGTTGGGTATGTGTTATATTCTTTGCATGTGTGTGTGTGTGGGTGCGTCAGATACGACGACTGCGTCTGACGATCCCTTTTTGGGGTGGTTTTTTGCTATTTTTAGCGGATTTTGCTATTTTTAGCTGATTTGTAAATTAATCCCGAATTAAGGGATTATGGTTTTGGTATCTACGGAATACCTAAAAACATTGTATATATTGTATGGCGAATGGTGAAATTTGATATAATGAAAAAGAAAGGTTTTCCCGGTTGAGGGTTTCCAGTAAAGATCTCTGTGTATTCTGTGTATGAGCCATTGATTAATTTATGTATTGCTTAAGAATATATATGCATTGCTTTACTTCACAGGTTTAAAACTTACATGTGGTATCAGAGCACGTT
>SNQJ01S0089442.1:9875-21234 GCA_010110895.2 Picea sitchensis
AATAAATAGAATACTCTTTGCAGTTACAATATTTCAACACTCCCCCTTAACAAGAAGGGTATTCTACAACATCATCAGGAGAGAGAGAGAGGGCAGCAACATCAACAGCATCTGAAACACTGACTGGCATATCTATAAATTATCGGAAGTTTTTTCTCATCATCATTCACAACATGGAGTTGGAGTAGCATTATCATCATCTGCATCAACATGAATTAGTATAACACTAATACATCATCATCATCAATAACATCAACAACAACAGCATCATCATCACAACACAAAAGCTAGAGCAACAACAACATCACAGCACGAAGGCTGGAGCAACAACATCATCATCATTATGGAGCAACAGAATGAGGCAGGTGTTACAACATTTTGTGGTACTCGGATAGTCCCTAAAGAACTGTCCAGGAATCATAAGATTCCCTAAGATATAAAATCCTAACGGAGCTACCACGTGGTACTCTAACATGCCATCCTTACCAGACCTTCGGAATCTGCCCAGAAATCATAAGATTCCCTAGGATTATAAAAATCCTAACGGAGCTACCACTACTAACCATAGCTAGCATATACATGCATAGGTAATCTAACAGACCGTCCTTACTGGACCTTTGGGATCTGTCCAGGGATGATTAGTCCCCTAGGATATAAAATCCTAACTGAACTACTCGTTATTGGTCAAGATACCATAGTATCATCAGCATCACTCCCCCTTTCGAGGGAAATTCTTTCGGACTATACCAAGCTTGTCTCGAAAGTGCTCAAACTTTACAAGAGACAGAGGGTTGGTCAACATGGAGTCCAAAACACTGTGCCATGCCTCTCCATAAGCATCCTACCAGCAGCCACATAATTAGCTGCATTATTTGTTACGATTTGCACCACATGGTGTGCACCAATCTCCTCAATGAACCCATGCAACAACTCACATAATAATGTTGCATCTTTCACATGTGCGGATGCATCAACTAATTTTATGAACATGGAACCTTTAGGACAATGTACCAAGAAATTGAGAAGGATCCTACCCTTCTCATCTGTCCATCCATCAGACATCATTGTGCACCCGGAGCTTTCCCATGATTCCTTGAACTCCCCTAACCTGGCATTGATGTCCTTCTTCTCTGCTTGAAAAATAGGCCCCCGCAACTCCTCATATGAAGGGGCTTTAAACTTCGGGCCAACATTTGCAATGGCATCACACATCGGCTGCCAAAATGGGTTGTTTATGGTGATGGTGAGAGGTAAGTCACTTCAGAAAAGACACCTCCCCATTAACCTGTTTGCTTCTTGTTGCTCCCTTTTTTTAACCACTGATTTAATTGATGGTTGTGCTCCAGGTCCAGTTCTTGGAACAAAGTAAGATGGGATCCTCCCAACAGGTGAATTTGCGGCTGTGGAGCCCCTCCCACTACCCTCAGTGGCATTGGCAGATATCCTTGGTGAACTTTGATATATCATAAAAGCTGCAAGTTCAGCTTTTTTTGCAGCTAACTCTTCCTTCTTTCTTTCCTTTGTATTAATTGAATCATGGGCAGCTCTCATAATCTCTGCCCTCACGTTTGAACAAGGCCCAACATCATGCCCCGGAATTTTGGCCAAATGGTATTTCAACATGTATACTCCTTCTGTCATATGTGCCCTACATAATTTGCAAAATAAAGAATTTCAGTTTGTTCCTTCTTCAAAGTCACCATACTCTCACATAATTTGCAAAATAAAGAATTTCAGTTTGTTCCTTCTTCAGGGTCACCATACTCTCACAGTGGATCCAAGGCTCTAGGCATGTTTGCTGAGTGCTATGGGAATGGACCTAGGGAAAAAAAACACAAAAAGAAAAACATTAAACCCCACTTGAAAAAAAAATTGCAGCATATTAATTTAAAAAATCAGCCACTCAAAGAAGAATGTTAGCCATGAAAAATGGCATCAACAAGGTGGCTAAAAAACTAAAAAAAACAAGCTAAATACCCCATTGAAATTTTCCAAAAAACCCCTTATATTTTGTTTGTTCTATAAATTATTGGCAAGATGATAAAAAAAAAACAACTAAATCTAAGCAAACAAAGAAGCAAGAAAACGTGCAAGTGTATGGAAACAATTAGCATAAAAATTGGGAAGGGCATACATACCTGTGCTTGGAGGTTGTGGATGAATATTTCAAAGATCCAACCGGTTGAAGTTTGAACCTTGCTCCACCACAAAAATCTTCAAAGTTTGTGGATGAATCCACTACCCTGCCTTTGCACACCTCAAATATGCTTGATGGCCTCCACAAACTTCTTCCCTTGCTGCTCCACACAAAAGAAAACACAATGATAAAAAAAAAAACGAATTGGGCTTTTTATCCCGCGGCCTGGGCGACTTTGGCAATTTTTTCTAATTTTTGGCGATTTTTTCCCGATTTTTTGAAAATATCGCGATTTCTGGTTTTGAAAAAATCGGCCCGCTGAAAAAATCGTGATTTTGGCGATTTTTTCCAATTACTAGGCGATTTTTTCTACTAGGGATTAAACTATTTTGTTTTGATTTTAAAAATAAGTATTACATTTTTAAAACGTGAAAGATGCTTATTATTAAAGGAAAATTCTTTTTTCTTTTCCTGTACAGCATTTCAGAAAGTCTTTCTAGTCAAACCTTATTTTAGAATATCATGAAATCTTCAATTTTGTCATGGGATGCCAATGAGTTTCACTGCATACACAAAATATGCAATTTTTGTATGCACATGCTGTAAAGTTGTTAAAGACTGATTTATTTTCAGGAAAGCTAATGAACTTTGTGTAATGTTATTGACCGCATATTTGTTGACCCGTGTTTAACCATACTCCATGCACATACTCATAGATCTACTTTATTTAGTGCAGACATAATTCAACATGAAGATTGAGTTTTCAGATGTCATATATTGACTATGATCCAGATCCTCTGTCCACAAATATAGTTTAAACTTTAAACAATTTGACAAAGGATCTGCACTGCAGCGGGGGAATCTTTGTCATCCTTTTCCCTTACTCAGCCAAACGCTTTTACTAATGAACTTTCGAGCATTCAAATAGGTCTTAAAATGACCAGTCTTCATATACTAGCAGCAATGACTTATAGTGGATGCCAGCTTTTGTAAAATTGGGTTGTGATGACATTACACTTCCATCGAGTAAATTCAAATTGGAGGATTTCTTGTTGCACCATGGATTGTAATATGTATAGTCAAGTTCTTGAAGAACTACTGACATTGTTCCTTATGTACTGTTTTCGCCACCTTCAAGTTCACAATCTCTTTTTCACTTTTGTTTTCATTCTGATTGTTTTATGCTATAGTACCTCTTGTTTCTCTTTAGCTTCCACAAATCTTTATTGAACTACATGCTGACTTAGCATCAACTCTCCCTTTTCCTTCTCTGACTTCTATTCAAACTAGCTTGTGTATTTTGATTTGGCATAAGAGTACTTGCTCACTTTGCATCTCTAAATCTGTTTCTTTCTTGATATTTAGTATATTCACGTTGTCATATTGTGTCTGTCTACCAACCTTTTTTCATTTTGGGTTTTCCAAATCATTGAATGAAATTATGGATTTTCTGTTGCATTTTCAACCACTAGGATAGAGAAAAGGTCCAAAAATAAGATAAAGGATGGAACAAATATCTTAAGAAGCACAGAATGCAGACAGAAGCACTGCCTCCAACTTCTCTACCATCTAGTTCCAAGGAATGTTTGTCTTTGTATTTAAACAACTTACATGATGATATTCACCTAAGAGGAAGTTAGAAAAGAAACAAGTTCAGTGGAAAACTCCACCATTTGTTTGTACTTACCTATGTAGCAACGAGTAGTTTTAGAAATTTTGGGAAAACAATCTTCCCTCCTCAAAATTCAGTACTTCAATATGACATCTTGCACAAATAGGATTTGCTCTGATAGCAGAGACGATGACCTGTATCCTCCTAGATTGGAACATCACTCTCATTATATTGGGTAATGAATCTGTAGCCCCACCTCTCCAGGGCTGGCCACTTGAACACCCATATTCTTCTAGTTCATTTTCTCCAAGATCTCCCAAGTTGAAATAATAAAAATCATTCACTTTAAAGTGCAAATCAATAAACTACATATCCTGAAATGTATAGAAGTGAACTTACATGAGATGCCTTCCTCGGTTATATCAGCCATCTTGCAAGAATAGGACATCACTTTGACAGTTACTTTGTCCATGATAAGCACCTGCCAAATCCAATGAGAAAAGAACAGGAAACATAAATACCTGGACAAACTTCATAAAGCAAATAGGCAAGGAAATAATTATCAATGCCAGATATCCCATACCCTTGTCACTAGGAAAGAAATGAATCCAAAAGAAATCAAGAGGAAAACAGAAGTTAACAGAGTTATCGATCCTTCCATTTTATTAGGCTCATGCTCAGGAAACATTTCCCCATAGCTTATATAACTTGTCATCTTCATATACACATATATTATGAATAAGCACGGATCTGTGTAATATATACATTGCACTTTAGGAAAAAACACACATCAGCACAACAATCTACTCTGAAACAACATGATGAAAATGAGATTAAGAAATGATTATTCGAAACCCTCCACCAGAATAGCACCGTAATTGAGATTTTATATCGTCACTACCTCTGATGATGATATCGTCGACATATATCACTAGAATTACCACATCACTATTCTTGCTTTTGACATTTTTGCAATAGGAGCAAATGTCTACTCATAGTCAATCCCTTTCTTTTGAACAAAGCCCCTTTGCAAATCGCCTTGCTTTACGCTTGTCAAGCATCCTATCTACCTTATACTTGATTTTATACACCCATTTGCAACCAGAGATAGCTCTGTGAGAGCCCGTGTTTGATTCTTCATCAATGTTTCATGTTTGGATTGCATAGCCTTTTCCCAATCCAAGCTTCCTTTAGCTTCTACATAATCCTAAGGCTCAAAAACGTTTTGAAGGTTAGCCATCAAAGCATAACTCATACTAGATGTCTAACTGTTTTTTGGTCTCCCTTCCTGACTTAGACTAGCCAACTCATCCCAATAAGCATCATCGTTATAATTCACTAAACCAGATGCTTTCTTTTGTCTACCTTCTTAGCTCATATCAGGGAGCTCATCCAAGTGAGCATCCTTATAGCTGTTGTACAACTGTTTTGGTCTTTTCTTTCCCTCCTACTATTGCAAAACAATACTAATTTCCTGTTGATTTGAGATATTTCTGGTATCATCTTGGCCGAAAAATTCATGGGTATCATCCTGAGAGGTGATCCCTACCTCTTGTTGGTTTGGCCCATCCATTGAACCTCTATTTCTAGCCATATCCTCTTCATTTTCAGCAACTTTCAAATCTGATTTTAGATCTAATTTCTTCTGAAACAGCCCTGTGCTTTCATCAACCACCACATCACAGCTAAGACACATTGTGTTAGTCTTAACATCAACAAACCTATAAGAAATTAGGAACCCATTTTCTAGGATTTTGCAACAAGTTTGGTTAATTTTTCTTTAGGAACCCATCCATATACCATTGAAGCAAAAGCTTTGAGATCACTTACTTGAGGTTTTCATCTAGACCATACTTCTTCTGAAGTCTTCGTATGTATCACTTTTGTTGGAGACTAGTTCAAAAGACACATCGATGTGTGTACTACTTCCACCCAACATTTGTAAGGAATAGACTTGTTCTCTACCATACACCTGGCCATCTCCATAATGGTACAATTTCTCCCCTTTACCATGTTATTTTTCTCTGGAGTGTAGGGTGTGGTCCATTGTCTCTGAATGCCTTCTTTAGTACAGAAATCAAGAAAATCCTCAAAGCAAAATTCTCCCCCATTATCTAGTCTAAGAACTGCAATTCTCTTCTTGGATTGGTTTTCTAGCTAAGCCTTGAACTTCTTGAACTCGTTAAACAAAGATGATTTCAACTTTAAAAAATACACCCACGTCTTCCTGCAAACGTCATCTTCAAACAATAGAAAATATATGGCACCTGAGAATGATGTCATCTTCATAGGCCCACAAATGTTGGCATGGATCAACTGAATATCTTCCTTAGCTCTCCAAGTTTTCCCTTCTTTAAATGGAGTACTATGATGCTTACCAACCTAACATGCTCCACAAATTCCTTGTTAATTTTGTATGTCTAGGAGGCCATCAACCAAACCGTTAGGATATTTAAACACTTAGGAGTTAGTTAAGATCAACTTGGTCTAATGCGTCTTTAGGAAAAAGTATGTTTCTTAGTGTGTTTTTTTAGTATGCATTAGTATGCATTTGTAATCATGCAATCTGACGGTCACAATATGTTCTAGACATAGAGTGATAGGACGGCTCATATTCTCCTTGATCTTAATGGTTGCATTAATCTATGGCTTAACACCCGATTGATCCATGATCCCTATTTAAAGAGCATGGAGGGTCATTTGTTGATAATCGATTGTGAGAAACTCTCTTGTAAAATATTTCTTTTGCATTAATAGATTGCCTCAAGTGGCCACGTTGGTTGGGGTCGTTGACTGTTTCTGTCTTCAAGGGTTTTAACCACGTAAAAACATTTGTGTACATCTTCGATTTGGTTGTGTGAGTGGTTACTGAAGGTGTTCATCCTGTGTGGGAATACCCTATTTGTCGAACATGATATCAGAGCTCGTTTGAAGACCCGCTCGTGTTGTAGATCGAGATCTTTAAGCCGTGTTGCCGCATTTCTGGATTCTGCTATTTCTATCCATCTCTAGGCCTAGAGGATTGCTCCATTGCGTCTGAAACGCTTCCTTCAGTTAGAAACACTTTTCTTTTCACTCGAAAAGATTTTTGTTTGCCCAAGATACGGCCATTTTAGTCATATCTGAAGGCATAAAATCTGAATACATCCTTTTTAACAAAAAAATAATTACAGAGTTATTTTTGTTTTTATTTCTGTGTTGCTACTCTTTTTGCACTATGTATGCTCTTTGTCGTGCGCTCTATGCGATCTCGACAAATCAGAAACTGAGCAAAAAGTGTTTCCTCTTCTGTGTATGCTCTTTGCTTTGCATTGTTTGAGAACTCAGGAAATCTAAAACAGAGAGAACTTACATTTTCCGGGTAATCTAACCGAGATCTAACCCCATTGTTCTTAACATTCGGATTTTTTTTTCCAAAATTTCACTTGTTTTTGTCTAAGCATGAGAAAACAAGGTTTTTTGGGTAAGCACGCACTTCCAGGCAAAGCTCCAACAACAACAACACCCCCATCCTCCGTCATTAAGATTGTTGTGTTTTTCTCTAGCTCACTTGGTTAAAATTTGCTTTATTTAATAAAAGATCTTGAGATCTTTTGCATACCAGTACCAACTACTTCTCATGGAAATCCCATATGGAGGATGTACTAAGAAGTAAAGGGTTTAATTGGATTACCTTGGGAAAAGAACATGCCCCCACTGATGCCGACAAGAAATCCAAATGGGATGATAAAAATGACGAAGCACGTGGATTAATCAGAATGTCCATCTCTCTTGATTTATGGTTTCACCTTCAAGGAATTGATGACCCAGATGAAGCTTGGGAAAAGATTGAAGCTATGTTTGGTAAACACAATGTTATTCGAGCCCACCAAATTGAAAATCAGTTAATGAATTTAAGTCCCAATGATTTCCTTGCATCGAAGACTATTTCTCTAAGTTCAAAACACTTAAACTTTTGCTGAAAGATTGTAAAATAGATCTGAAGGATGACCATTGCACATGTGTCATTCTTGCTAAGCTTGATACTGCATATTTTGTGTTTGTATCTACCTCTTATGCCACCAGAGAAGCTCTAGGGGCTTCTTATAGAGAACCCACTCTTGAGTCTTTTTGTGATTCTTTGATTAGAGAGCAAGATAAGCTTTTGCAACTTGGAGTGATCAACACTGCAAGTACATCTAACAAAGACTTAGTCACCCAGCAGAAAGATAAATCCAAACATCCCAAGAAGCAACATCTTCACGAATCACAACAATAAGCAAAACAAGGGTCCCAAACCCTCTCTGCCAACTTCTACTCCTAATGATGACAAAGGAGCAAAATCTAAAAGTAAGAAGACTAACAGGCATTGTAATTTTTGTGGGCGAGATGGTCATCTCAAGTCTAAATGTTTTAAAAAGATGGAGGCTTTAGAAGCAGCAACGAAGAAGCACAACATCAATCTTGATACTTCTTCTTATACCTCTTCTTCTCACGGACATGCACTTGTTGCTTTTGGTTTCTCCTTCAATACAACTTCTACTTCTTATGACGAGTGGCTTATTAATTCTGGAGCATCTTATCATATGGCTAAGGATAAAGCCATTTTTTCTACTCTTAATGAATGTAACACAAACAAATATTTGTTGGTGATGATAGATCTCTTAGTGTTGTAGGGTCTAGAACAGTTCAAGTAGATAATGGTCATTTCAATGATGTATTATGTGTTCCAAGTCTTTCCTACAACCATCTATCAATGTATCAAATCACTCATTCAAGTGAAGGTAAAACTGTAGATTTTTCACCTCACCAAGTTGTAAACAATGAACTAAAAGATCCTAAGCATGTCCTAACAATTGGAATCAATGATGATATTATCAAGTTGTACAAATTTGACAACTTTGGGTCATCTTTTCAATCAGTTTTTGTTGCTCATAGCGATGACTTGAGCAAACTTTGGCATAAGCAATTCGGTCATCTAAACTATCACTCATTACAGCAAACTATGTAATTAACATATGGTGATTGGTCTTCCTCTCATTTCTTGCAGAGATGGTGTTTGTGCCGATTGTGCTCTCAGCAAACATCATCGAGACAGTTTTGATAAACACGCCTCAACCCCTTTGCAACTTTTTCACAGTGATTTGTGTGGCCCGCTTCTTCTCCTTTCTCCAAGTCTTCTTAACTTTCATTGATGACTTCTCCAAACACACTTGGGTTTACTTCTTAAAACTTAAGAGTAAAGTTTTTGACATGTTTTTTTCCTACAAGGCCTTTGTAGAAAAACAATTTGGACATCAACTTCGAAGGTTAAGAACATATAATGGAGGCGAATATTTGAACAACAAATTTACAAGTTACTACATTGCACAAGGCATTCAAATGCAACATATTGTTCCATACACACCACAACAAAATGGTGTTGCTGAAAGAAAGAGTCGCACATTAAACGAAATGGCTAATTGTATGATCCAATCTAAAGGATTAAGTCTTCATTATTGGGAGGAATCCATTAATTGTGCAAATTATATAGTAAAATGCACTCCCACAAAGGCTTTAAAAAAATAAACAACGAAAGAAGCATGGACTAAAACTAAGCCAAATGTAAGCCACTTCTATGTATTTGCTAGTATAGCTTGGGCTCACATTCCTGCAAAGCCCGACCCAACCACCAAGTGGCGACAACTAAGGGACACTATACCCAATGTCACCTCGATATAGGTCCCGCACTTCAAGGGTGACTAGGTCACTCTAGGGAGGCGATCCCGGTGACCCTGGGAGGATTGAGACGGATGAAATGGAAGGAAGAGAAGTGTCCCCCTAAAGGTCAATAGTGGAAGAGGAAAATGGTTTTGATGACTCGTCTCCGGATGGTTTAAGGTTGCCAAGTCTTTGGATAACTACAAAAGTGTTTGTACCTGCCCGAGGCACAAGAAAAACCACACTTGCATATATTATGATAGGCGGACAAGCAAGTTGAGCTTGTTGTCCCTAATTTGCAGCAGCAGATCAATCAATATATCAGCAATTATTAAACCATAATAAGTGCAGTAAGAGCTAGTAAAAGTGAATTTGAAAGGATAAGAATTAAGCTAGCAAATGACTAAGGATTAGCATGCACTTTGACATTTAAAGTAAGGCTTTCATACAACGTCTCTGCAGTAAAATTTATCAGCCTTATGGCTGCAACATACAATGCATTACAGCAGCAAAATTACCCAATGAAACTTGCCCAAAAGTTGTCCAAAAAGTGCGCTATAGCAAGTAGAACATGAGGGCAAAGTTTTAGCTTAAGTCTAGGGTTAGTTTGTGAGTTATTAGGGTTAGAACAGTTAGGGTTTCTGCAGCCTTATGGATGTAGGGTTAGTTTGTTAACAACAGCAAGGTTTAGTAAGAGAGAGGGGACGCTTCAATAAGGCAAGAGAGCCTAGGGCTCAAAGAACAAAATCCCAGTAAGAACTTCAAGACCTCAACTTTTCACGTTTACCAAGGCAATAATTTATTTCTCCAATGCAACAAGTGATGACTAGTGCCTTTAATGGTTGGGTTAACGGAGTCAAGAAAAGAATAAGCTATAGGTACTACCTTCCTTAGGGGTGTAAATCCTCTTACTCCCCAAGGCAAGTATCCCTAGCTAGGGTTTAGACTAAGAGGGTGTATGCCCTTATACTTTTCTTAGTAAACCCTTGCCAAATCAAAAATATTTAAGCAAAATTATGATGGAGGCTAAGGTGGAGGTGTATGCCCTTATACTTCCCACCTAGCTCTAGCAACAATCAACCTTGACTTGAAACACAAATGATAACACAATGCAGATTTTCTTATCAATTCAAGGAAAAGATGTTAAGATAAACCACCACAATAGCAAGAGAAAAGCCTTCCAAGGCTAGCGCATACCTCCACCAACCAATAACCAAGAAATATATCCACACACAAGAGCACAAGAGACAAATAGCCAAAGATAGCGAAAATTTCAGTCCAAGGCCTCTCCAAATGGGAGAGATATGTCTTAAAATGAGATCTTATGATCTCTATTTATACAAAATGTCATTCACATAGTTTGTCCACATTAGCAAGGGTAAAACATAAGATAAGGGCTCCACAACCCTTATCTTACCCCTTGTAACAAAATAATATTAAACAATTCACTTAAAATTCACTTTTACACAAAAGAAACCCTAAAACAAGAGGACGCCACCCCTTTAGGGGATGTTTTGGCACTTTGAAGAAGTCGTTGGGGTAGTAGATACATGGCTAGGCCTCCAAAGTCCACTTGTCACTCATCCAAATCCTCTCTTGATGGTCCTAAAGCTTCCTTCCTTCAAAATGTGCCACATGTCATCAAGTAACATCTTCACCACCAAACCCTAGCCCTCTAGGTGACGTCAAGCCTCCAAAGGTGACGTTTTGCCTTTCCTAGGCAAAACGTTTGGCATGTAGGAGCTAGGTCATGTCATCCATAATGTCTTCTAGGCCTCCAAAGATATTGTTGAAATAATGTAACTGCAAAGAGTATTCTTATTATTATTGATATATTATTCATAAGATCAATCCCCATTGTGGATTGATCATGTCAGTTATTGTAATAGGACCAAATCCCCTTTTGCAGATTGGTTAAAAGACAATTGTAA
>SNQJ01S0089442.1:48258-58936 GCA_010110895.2 Picea sitchensis
CAACTCAAGGGGAAGCCTTCAATGGCATACACAACCACAAGCTCCAACAAAGAAAAAGCCTCCAAGGGATGCGCAACTTCAATGAGGGAGTCCAATCACATCCAAAGATTAACTTAACTCAAACTTAAAGCATGAACAAGAGGCCTCCAAGGGCTAAAGCGCAACTTTCAACTACTTAGTCCAATCCACAATGCTTGAAGTAAATTGCATGAAAGATAAAGAGTTAAGTGCTTGCAATGTATACTAAAGCATGAACCAAAAGATGTACCTAAGTAGATGCCCAAGATTGAATGGATTAATTTTAGGATTATTAAGTTAGGATTGAATCCTAGACTAAGTGACAACCCAAGAACTCCCCCCGCTTGTACCAAAAGAGTTGTTGGGTGCTCAAGAAGTGAGGAAAACAAGGCCACACCCTAGCTCCACAGGTCAACCCAAGAATACAAGTACTCCACAAGAAGGACACCAAGCGTCGTGAGATCGTCCTCGATCTAGAACCTCTCGTTTCTTCCTTAAACTCTCGTTTTGATGGAAAAGTTGGGACAGTAAAAGGTGACCTATTAACCTAGTTGGTTTTAGATACTAGGTGACTAAGGTAAATTGAGTTAGTTTAGATTAAGTTAAGGCGATTGCAAAACGTGTTGTGCAAGATGTGCTTGCAAGATACCAAGTACTTGAAAGATAATGCAATGAAAGTAAAGTACTAAGATTTAGTTGCAAGAGAACTTAAGTGTTTTCCACAAACCACAAGATCATACAAGGTTGCAAGAGATGAAAGTAAAGCACATGTAAGGATTTAAACCATTAAGAAAATGTCTTAAAACTTAAATGACTTGCAATAAAACAAGGTACTTGGAAAGTAAATTGCAAAAGGAAAGTGTGTTTGAATGTAAAATGCTCAAAATAAAGATGACTAGCAAATATGAACAAGATAAGCAAATTAAATCACCATGCCTCCATGGGCCTAAACTAGCACATAATTACTTCTTAGATTAGATTTAGATCATTATAAAGCATGTAAAAGAAAGCAACCATAAACTAATCTAGCCTTACAATTTTGGGGGTTGGCAAAGCCAAACACACTCCAAGGTGTAGGCAAACAATTAAAATTAAAATTACTTGAAAGAAAACTAAACTAGCAACCTCAAGCAAGTGCACAAGATGGAGGACAAAGCCTTCCAGTTTTGTGCACAAGTGGGTTCAATAACTTGAAAAGAAAAGCTTGAAAATAACCCTAGCCTCTCAACCTTGTCCTAATGACAAGTGGGGCAAACAAACAAATAAAATTGCAGAAAATAAAATTGTTACCTAGCCTTACGGTTTTGGGGGTTGGTTGGGCCAAACACACTCCAAGATGTAGGCAAAACAAATAAATAAAATTGCATCAAATTGAAAGAAAAGAAATGCAAGCCCTTTTGGGACTCCCTTGGGCTTGCTTACAATGCTTAGGAAAGATGAGAGAAGAGGGTATAATGTTACCCAACTATTGGAGGTTCTTCTTGAGTGTTTTGTGGCCCAAAATGGACAACACCTCCCCTTGTCCTGGCGAGAATCTGCAAAAAACAGCAAGCAAAAGCTTGTTGGAAATGTTGTAAAATGTACAAAACAACTCAAAAATTTTATGTTAGTGAAAACAGAAATTTTTACTATAAAAATCTAAATGTATAATACGATTTTAAGCCTATTTAAGAACTGAAAAACAACCACAAATCCTCAAAGAATGATAGAAGTTAGAACAGAAAGTTAATGGAGGAATCCCTTGGTTGAACAAACAATTTCCCAAATCTGAAAATTACTTCTCCAAACCCTTAGTAACCTCCAAATAAGTGAGATCTTGCTACAAAACAATAAGGAGGTGAGCACATGAAATGGAAATTGCAAAATACTTTCCAATACCATACAAATAACTCACTAAGTCTACAACAATACTACCATAAACTTAACCAAGCAAAATACTTTGCTTGGGATCTCCTAGATTAGATTTGAAAGCAAGAAAACCCACAAGAAAAATATGGCAGCAATATCACCTCAAACAAACACCAAGAGGAGCATCAAGAAAACTACCAATGCACCATGAAATTCCCTCCAAAGCTTTTTTTTATTCCAAAGAGTACATGAAAATACTTGCAGCAAGAAATTACAAGAAGAAATGAAGATGGAAGAGAGAAGAGTGGAATATGAGTGGGAGAGATTTGGGCATAGTAACAGTACTCTGAGAATTGGGGTGGAATGAGGGAGTGGTAAGCCTTTATTTATACTTGGGAAGGCAAAGTTACCCCTCTTGGATGCTTTCCAAGTATCAACACCCAAGCAAAACTAAAAATCTCAAGGGGGGCGCACTTTTAGGGTTTTGAGCATGAGTGGAGGGTGATGGATGAGTGAGGGGGATGGGTAATAACATTTTAGCTCACCCAATCATCCAACTTAGATGCTAGGAGGGCGCACTTAGGCTTAGGGGGTTTATTTCCCATTAAGTTGTGAGTTGGGTTAGGTTGCTCATCAAGGGGGGCACAACTCACTACGGAGGAAGGTTGGTATGATGTGAATGCTAAGTGAGGGGGTGTAGAAACGTTAGGAAAGGGGTTAGGATAGCTTAGGTATGGGTTTGGATAAGTTCTCCCACCTTTTCTCTAACCATTTAGCTCAAAATTACAAAAATTGACATTTTGACTATGTCAATACTAGCAATTAAACTGTTGTTTTGGACTGACTTAGACTCCTCATGGACAAACACCTAGCAAAACTTGTCCAAATCAGCTGAAACTTGGTCAAAGGGTGTAGAGGGTCTCATTCCATTTCTTTTGAGCACAAATACCCCTATCAAAAGCCGAAGGACCTAGTTTTTACATTTTTTATCAAAAATTAATTAAAATTACCCATACTTAGGCAATTTTAATAAATAAATAAAAAACTATCTAGACTTGATGGAATTCCGCAAAACTTTAGGAGATGTCTTGCATCGTCATTTTCAACATTCCTAGACACTAGCTAGCAGAGGACTAGACCATTAGAACGTCTTTCACCACTTTGGAGGAATTATTTGTGGGAGTGAAAAACTCAAGGGAAATTAATAAGATTGGTTAGGCCAAATTAATAACTTGAGGAAAAAAAACACTCAGTGAAAGGGACTCCTCTAATGATAAAGTCCTAAGGCAACTGACCTAACTATGATCCATGCAGACCCATTACATTATAATCCCACGCAGGGGAGCGGAAATTCCATTTACAAAAACTCGTGTTGAAGCCAAAATTTCCTTGTAGAACCAGTAAGTCTTCAAACTAGTAGCACCATCAGGTACATATCTTCATGGTACATGGAGTTGACCACCTAGTTGAAATAGGTGGTCAACAACGTGCAAGAACTTCCTATTTTTAGCAAGTTTTGCTCTAGGCCTTGGATTCATATTTTGAGCGTGCAGTATTGGTCATTGAGACATCCAGAGTCTTTTGGATCTTTGCCAAGATGATGTGGCATAGTTTACTACTTTTAGCAAGTTGAACACCAGGGCTTGCATGTTATTTCTAATCGCATATATGAATCCCTTGCGGGAAGACAAGATCAATGAGTATAAAGTCAAGGGCATTCAGACAACTTTCCATTTTTAGCAATGTCTATGTTTAGATGGTAACATGTGGCAGTGTTCTCCCAAGTCATCCTGGGTGATGTGGACAATTTCCTAAAATTTAGGAACTGGATTCTATTTTTAGAAATGTCTATATTTAGCAGGTATATTCATCGTCCATGCAATGCCAAGTGGCACCCTCAGAGATCGACATGTGGCAGAGCTACAGAGTGATGTGGCATCCATTTAGGCATGGGTTACATTTTCCCATGACATGAGCATTTAATAATTAATTAATTGAGCTAAAGGGGGGTGCATAACTGGGTCCCATTTATCGTATATTACTCCTCACACTCACCTCTCCACTTGCCATGCATCACTTCCACAAAATTCGCCCCCAGTTGAGTTTAAACCGTAAATTCCTAAAATTTAGGGCGAATTCGACTTGGCCATAACTCACCCTCTTCTTCAATCTCCCTAAGTGCGCCCTCCTCTCTCTCACATGTGGGCGCATTACTAAGTTAACTCTCACTCATCTCTTGCATGTCTGAGTTACTTGGACTCATAACTATTATTAGCCATTTCCATGCATACATGCGCCCTATCTAACCCTTCTTCTCACACTTAACTTCATCATTCACTCACTTTCATCTCCTAGTGTGTTTTCCTAACCTTTAGGGCGCATTCCTTCTCTCCATGCGCACTAAAACTCTCACAATTCACTCTCATGGCCTTGCATGTGCCACTTAAGACTTAGTCTTAAGCATGCTATTTCACTTGAGCGCCTTATTTAGCCATTCCACTCTAGCATGTGAGTTATTTTCACTTCTCCTCATCCACATCGCACTCTCCTAAGTTATAATGTGTAATTCTCCTACCTTCATGCGCATTAACTCCATGCAAACTCTCACACACACTCATTCATCTCACTCTTCACATACCTCACTCTCTCATGCATTTAGACTCCAAATTTAACCACTCATGCGTCTTCTCCTTCTCCTTGAGATATGTGCTCCCTAAGCTATATATTGGATGATTCACAGAGATTCTTCGTTGGTTCTTGCAGCAATAACATAGTCTCTCTCTCTCTCTCTCTCTCTCTCTCTCTCTCTCTCTAGTTTGGTGGTTTTTCTCTGAGCAAAGGAAGCATTGTACCAGTTGTAAGCTTTCCAAGTGTGGTGCAATCAACCCTCTTGTAAGCTTGATCAATAAAGAAGTGTGTTTTGTTTTCGAACTTCTCTTCTTGGCGGTACTGTGGTAAAATTGTAATCTAATTTGTTATTTTCTGAACTGTTTATTGTGATTATTTCGATCTTTTGAACAGTTTTTCTCTTCTTTTTCCAGTCTATCATCATTGTGCTAACCCTGCAGGTTCTTTCGAAGCGTTAAATATCACTTTTCCTCATCGTTTTGGGCTGCCTTTACACGTTGTCCAAAACGAATTGTTTGTTGTTTTGTAGATTTTACACGCAGAAATCAGACCTAAAGGTAGCAGCAAGGCGCTTCAGTGTGCCTAGGGACTCCTCCCAAAGGCTAGCAAACACTAACCCAAACGGAGAGGGGTTTGGCCAGTGACAATTTGGGGCCATTACTCCTTTAATTAGCCAGGTTTTCATCGCTGTCCTAACACAATTATCAGCTCAATTGGAGGGTGGAAATTTGTGCTAACAAGCCCCCACCAAGGTTCAAGTCCTACCAGAGTACATGCTTGTTCTTGTGCTTACAACTATGGATACGTGCCAGCGCAAGAAACAACGGTTGGGGCCAAGTGCAAGTCCTGGGTAACTTTGGTGGAATAGATACTCCCCACTCACAACTGCTTAGCCGAACAATGACTAAATTGAATGGTGCTAATGGATCCCCCATAGTAATAAATCTGAACATGTTAGCCTCATTGTGATAAAAGTAAGTTTGTTCAGAAAAAATGTTGAAATTGATATCAGAACATTTCCTTCCATTTTTATCCCAAAATCACTGCACTGAATCCAACATTTCAGACTACAGCTAAAATTTCTTCTCTAGAACCTCAATTCAGGATGTTTAAGCAATGCGTGGCCATTTTGCAATAGTGACAGGAGGTATGTCAATTCCAGACCATATTTTCAGCTCCAATATGATAATATCTAATCTGATAATTGATTGGGCATCAAAAATTAAAATTTTCATATGTAACAAACACTTGCCACATTCCTTCACCAAAACAATGTCCTAACATCTAGCAGCACTAAATTTAAAAACAGATGACTATTCATTCAACAGAGTTCATACATGTACAAAACATCCACAAAAAACTTCATAAAACGGTTAAATTAAATATCTACTTAGTCATTCAACTTACGATTAACCCTTATAGGAGGTCAATCTCCATTCCTTTTCAAAAGACAACTGTTCCCAAATACTCTTGTAAGAAGAGTTAATATTCATCCATTCCCACCATGAAAAAAAATCCAAAGTCTTGTATGCATAGCAATGTTGCAAACATCGTGTTGGTGAATATATTTCCCAAGGTCCAAAAAGAAACTTATCGGCAACATCAGGGAAAATATCGACAAACTTCAAAAAATAAAAGAAATGTTCATTTTTTCCATTTTTTAAACATCTTAAAAAATAAAAGAAATGTTCATTTTTTTTCTTTTTTAAACATCTTAAAAAATAAAATAAATGTTCATTTTTTCCATTTTTTAAACATCTAAAGCAACAACAACATCAAATAAACACTTTGCCACACATATATGAAAAGAAAATTGATATATGAGATGTATAAGATCATTGTCAAGTGTTACATCACACATTGATCGTAGGAGACTCAAAATTACAACAAAAAATATAATAAATTATATAATAAAAAATATAATAAAATATAATAAGTGAATATATTTCCCAAGATGGACTCCATAACTCATGTTCAAGAATTTTCTGGTGGTGAACAACATTTGAATTATCTTCTTGACGCTTCGTTGATTTGAGTCATCATGCTATAACCAAAGAAAATTATGATTTTATCCTCCCCATTTGATTGTTATTGATTCAAGATGATATCCCAGCGGTTTTCGACTTCCAGGGGCTACTATCGAGGTGGCATATTTTGCAACTCAAAGCCCATTTTGTGCAAAATCCATTGATTCCCCACAATATTAGTGAATCAATCTCCACTCTACAATAAATACACTAATGGAGATAACACTCAATTTCCCGTCCTCGTGAATTTCTCCTATGCTCTCTGTTGACCACCTATTTCAACTAGGTGTCAACGTCATGTACCATGAAGATATGTACCTTGTGGTACAACAAGTTTGAAGACTTATGGCTCAGCAGGGCAATTTTTCCCCCAAAACTTCTTTCTATGTACACGGAATGTTCGCTCCCCTATGTGGGACAATTTTGTAATATGTTAGCATGGATCAGTATTTATTTAGTTGCCTAGGACTTCATCATTAGGAAAGTTCTTTTATCGAGTGTTTTTTTTCCTCAGGTAATTAATCTTTCTTACCGACGATTTTTACCCTTGAGTTTTTCACTCAATAATCCTCCAAAGTGGTGAAACGCATTCTAATGATCGATACCATTGGGTTCCTAAGGTTTAGAAATGTTGTAAATGACCATGATAGACATTTCCTAGAGTTTTGCGGAATTCTGTTAGATTTTGATAGAATTTTTTAATAGTTAAAATTTCCCGTAAAATGGAAATTTTTAATTATTTTTTATGTAAAATGTAAAAATTTGGTTTTTGGGGATTTTGTATAGGGGTATGGGTACTCAAATCAAATGGATTATGACCCCCTACACCATTGGACCAAGTTTCATCTCATTTGGACAAGTTTTGCTAGGTCAATGTCCATGAGAAGTCTAAGTCAGTCAAAAATCAGCAAAATAATTGGCTAAATTAAAAATGTCAAATTTTGTCAAAAGTTGTAAAACATGAGAAAAGGGGGAAAAGTTGTTTCCTAAGTCATTTCAATGTAAC
Organism: Picea sitchensis; assembly: GCA_010110895.2. Classification (NCBI taxonomy): domain Eukaryota; kingdom Viridiplantae; phylum Streptophyta; class Pinopsida; order Pinales; family Pinaceae; genus Picea; species Picea sitchensis. Next base: position 55,786 of record SNQJ01S0089442.1, read on the forward strand.
CGAGGGTCAAATAAATCAAATCCCCCCTTTCCTACCTCTCATTCAACTTAACTTTAGAGAGGGGGGCGAATTTATCTCTTATGAGTGTTGACCCCCTATTTCGACTAGGGGGTCAACGTCATATACCATGAAGATATGTACCTAGTGGTACATCCAGTTTGAATACATTTGGCTCAACATGGCAATTTTTGCTCCCGGCATGTCTTTCTATGTACTCGGAATGTCTGCTCCCCTGCATGGGATAATATTGTAATATGCTAGCATGAGTCAATTTTTGTCTAGTTACCTAGGACTTTATCATTAGGGAAGTCCTTTCATCGAGTGTTTTTTATCCTCAAGTAATTAATCTTTCTTAACTACAATTTTAATTATCCTTGAGTTTTTCACTCACATAAATCCTCCAAAGTGGTGAAAGGTGTTCTAATGATCGAGCCCTATGGATGACTAAGGTTTGGAAGTGTTGTAAATGACCATGCTAGACATTTCCTATAGGCTTTCGGAATTTCGTTAAGTTTTGATAGGATTTTTTAAATAATTAAAATTCCCGCAAACTAAGAATTTTTAATTATTTTTTTATGTAAAATGTAAAAAAGTGGTCCTTGGTATTTTTTTAATTATAGGAGTATGAGTACTCAAATCAAATGGTTTATGAACCCCTACACCCTTGGACCAAGTATCATCTCATTTGGAGAAGTTTTGCTAGGCCATTGTCCATGAGGAATCCAAGTCGGTAAAAAATCAGCATGTAATTAGCTAAATTAAAATAGCCAAATTTTGTAAAAGTGACTAAAGTCATGGGAGAGAGTGGGAAAATGATTCCTAATGTATTTCCTAAGTTGGGGAAATGATTTTCCACTTAGAATAACCCCCCTTGCTAAGCCAACAACTTCAAGTGGTCATTTCCTAAGAAGAGGGGCACCCTCCTTGCTCATGAAAGCATGGAAAATAAAAAATAATGCAAGAGGGCCCCCAAAACTTTGGTGGTACCCACCCCCTTTGACCCTAACATCATTTTTTATGAGTGGGAAAGGTGTTTTCCCCTTTCCCCACTCACCCCTCAAGCCTCACCCACATCACTAACCCTAAAAGTGCATCTCCCTTGAAGAGACACTCCCCCCTTGGATGTATGACCCTTGGAGCTCATCCAAGTGGGGTCTCCCCTCTTCCTCGTCTATAAAAGAAAGCCTCTCCTCCTCATTTCATCATCCATTCTTAGAGCAATTCTATTATACCAAAATTTCTCCCATTATTTTCCCTCTTTCTCTCATTTTCTCATTGTAAATCTTGCTACAAGTATTTGTAGCAACATTTTGTGGATAATAAAGGAAGCTTTGGAGGATCTATTATGTGCATTGGGAGTCTTCTTGATGCTCTTCATGGTTTTTGTGAGGTGATATTGTGCATTTTACTTCTTGTATTTTTTTTGCATTCACTAGTTTACTTGGAGACCCAAGCAAAGTATTTTGCTTGGGAATAATTAATAGTAGTATTACTATTAGTTTTGTGGTAGTTTATTTCAAGTCAAGCAACGTATTTTGCATGTTTTTTAAATGCTCTCACCTCGTTGTGTCTTGTGTAGCAAGAAACATAGTTATTTGCAGGTCACTAGAAGATTGGAGGAGTAATTTTCAGAGTGGAAAACTCACTCATTCAATCAACCAAAGTTTCAATTATTTTCCTCTTCTTGTATCCACCATTTTATTCTCTTTCATAAGCATTCTTGGCTCTAGAATAGTCATTAAAAACTCACTTTTAATTCAAATTTCTCTATTTAAATTTATGTTTCATTGGGCTAATAAAAACTAACAAGATTCTTGGTGTTTGTAGCATTTTCTAGCAAACATAGTTTGTTGATTTTTATGCAGATTTTCAACAAATCAAGTGGAGTGCTACTTGTTTTGGGCCCCAAAACATTCAAAAAAGTTTCTTAAAGCTTGGGTACCAAAATCTCCTTCATCTTCTTCTTCTAAAGTATTGTAAGCAACCCAAGAGAGTCTCTTGGGTTTGCCTTCTCTCAAGTAAATACAAAAATATGATATTGTAATAATTTAGGAAATATTGCCCACACCTTGCAAAGAGATTGGCCTAAGCTATCCTTGCAAAATCGTGAAGAATAGAGTTAGATTTATTTCCTTGCATTTCTTTATTTTACACCCACCTTGGCCAAAACGATAGGCTAGTCCTCCACTTGTACCATTGTTGTGGGGTTGCTCTTTAAATTTCCAAGTCATTTTAATTCTTTTATTACATCCACCTTGGCCAAAACGGTAGGCTTGTCCTCCACTTGTACCATTGTTGTGGGGTTGCTTTTTGCTTTCCAAAGTCATTTAAATTCTTTCATTACACCCACCTTGGCCAAAACGGTAGGCTTGTCCTCCACCTATGCCATTGTTGTGGGGTTGTTTTTGCTTTCCAAGTCATTTAAATTATTGCAAAAGTAATCATATTTGTGCTTCACCTCTGCCCCATATTCTCTCCCCTTGCCACGTAGTGAATATTGGGTAACTAAGAAAGGGCAAAGGATTGGAGTTTAGTTTAATTAGGCATCCAATTGTTATTGTTTCCACCACCAAAAAGGGTGACTTGGGAGGCTACAAGGGGTGTAAGTCGGGGATGGCTTCAAGGCAATAAGTGTCCTCCTTGCTTGAGCGCCCAAGCATTCCGGATTTGACCTGTGGAGCTAGGGAAAGACCTTGCTTGTCTTTCTTCTTGACCACCCAACAATTCCTTTTGGTTGAGGGGATAACGATTTGGGGAAGTCACATAGTCTAGGCTTGTATCTTACACATTTTAATCCCCTTAATCAAAGAGAGACTTAAAACTTATTAAAATTAACCAACACTACATTCACAACATTGCACTTCAAGTTTAGCTATTTACTTTCAAAGCAATCTTATTCTTTGTGTATTTCTACATTTCAAGCAATTTACTTTCCATGTGATTTTAGTTTTCTTTTTCAAGCAAGTTTATTTTTCAAGCAAGTTTATTTTTCAAGCAACTTCTTTCATTGTGGATATTTACATGTATTAGAGATTCTTTATTTTGGCTTGTAATTACTCTCATGTTCATTTGGAAATAATTGTCTAAAGCTAATAGTCATTCCACTATCTAATTCATTGTGTAGATATTTCATGTATTATTCCATGTTGTA
>SNQJ01S0089443.1:1166-19303 GCA_010110895.2 Picea sitchensis
TGGAAAATGCATGTCCGTTAGAAATCTCAAACCACTTTTCGAACTGGAAAGGAACTACCCAAGCTGGACCATTTTTCGAACTTGAAAATGACTGTCGTCAATTCAATGATATGTCAGTGCTCCCTCCCAACCTGGAGAGTCATTTCTTCCCTTTTAGCTAAGGGATTTATTTCCATGATCCCCAATTTGTCTCGGAAATATGCAAACTTTATTTTGGACAAAGGCTTTGTCAAGATATCTGTTTTATTTTGGACAAAGGCTTTGTCAAGATATCTGTTGTCTTCTCATCTGTGGGGATGTACTGGAGCTTTACCTCTCCTTCCTGGACTTTATCTCGAATAAATTAGTATTTGATCTCAATGTGTTTCGACCGTTCATAAAACACTGGGTGTTCTGATAGCCTTAAACAACTCTGATTGTCACAGTGTATTATGGTCGAATTTGGAACCTGATCAAATAATCCAGAAATCAAGTTTCTCAGCCATATTGCTTCTGTACATGCCTCACATGTTGCAATATATTCTTCTTCTGCTGTGCTAAGTGCGACATACTTTTGTTTCATGTTGCCCCAAGATATCATAACGGAGCCCAAGCTGAAACACATCCTTGAAGTGCTCTTTCCGTCTTCTGCACTTCCTACCCAATCTGAATATGTGAATTCATGAAGTTGTATATCACTGGATGTTGTATATCTTAAACCGTAGTTTAGTGTCCCACGAATATACCTTAAAACATGCTTTGCAGTTATCCAATGCTAATGTCTAGGTTCCACCTAGAACTGGCTTAGTGTGTTCATGGAAACGCAAATGTCTGGTCGAGTATTTACCAAATACATCAATGAACGAATCAATTGTCGATATAGTGATGGATCTACTAGATCAAAATCTGAGTCTATTAATTTTCTTATATCTGTGGTTATTGGAGTGTCCATGGATTTGCAATCCATCATTCCAAACTTCTGAAGAATCTTTATTGCATACTTTCTTTGACCAAGGAATACTTCACCACACTTCTGCCATACTTCTAGTCCCAAGTAGTAATGCATGAGACCAAGATCTTTTATTTCAAACTCAGAAGCTAGTTCATTTTTGCACTGGATGATGAGAGACTCTTCACCTGTTAGGAATAGATTGTCGACATATAGTAGTAGAATCAAAGGTGCATTGTTCACGACTTTGTAGTAAAGATTTGGATCTACATGACTTTTGGAGAAACCAAGTCTCATTAGGTAGCTATCTATTCTGGCATACCAAGCTCTTGGAGATTTCTTGAGTTCATATAATGATTTCTTTAGTGTGAAAACATGAGTGTCTCTGGAATGTACTTCAAACCCTTAAGGTTGTTCAATGTATACTTATTCTTCGATTGCTCCATTGAGGAAAGTTGTCTTTACATCCATCTGATGTAAACTCCATCCCATGGAAGCGACAAGAGACATGATGGCTCTAATGGAAGTATATCTAGCAACTAGAGAAAATGTTTCGTCATAGTATTCTTCCTCCTTCTGGGATAACCCTCTGGCTATGAACCTTGCTTTCTATTTGTCCATGCTTCTGTCTGCTACATGTTTGATCTTATAGGCCCATTTTGAAGTCACTACTGTTTTTTCTTTAGGTCTAGGCATAATTTCCCATACATCATTTTTCATGATGGACTGGTGTTCTTCTGTCATGGCTTATTTACATTGTTTCTTCTGAACTGCCTCTTCAAATGTGGTAGGTTCTTCGTCTAGAAGCTTTGTCATACATGCTGCATAGTTGGAGAATCTTTTGGGCTTCTTACTTTTTCTGAAGGTCCTACTTGGGGCCTTGAGTCTTTTTGCTTCTTGTAGGGTAGCATCAAGCCAAGCTGGTTGTTTCTTGGTCTTAGGTACAATTTCTGAATCAATGGTCTCACATGGTTGCATCGGATGATCAAGTTGTTCCTTTTCTTCATTCTGGTTTTTTGGAGGACATGTGCCTTCTTCAATAGGTTCTTCATAGTCTTCTTCTTCTATAGTTTCTTCTATAGATTTCTTGAAATCCATCTTTTCATTGAAGGTCACGTCTCTGCTGACTTCAATCTTATGTTGTTCCAGGATATAGATTCTATAAGCCTTGGATGATTCACTATATCCCACAAATATTCCATTCTTTTCTGAGGGTTTTAATTTATTCCTTTTGTCCTTGGGAATGTGAAAGTAAACAGGACATCCAAAGATTCTTAGGTTTTCCACATTAGGTTTCTTTCCTGAGAAGGCTTCTTCTGGAGTCATATCCTTCAATATGTGATGAGGACTTCTATTCTGAACATATATTGCTGTCATGGCTTCTTATCCCCATAAAAACATAGATAAACCTTGATCGTTTAGTAGTGCCTTCACGGTTTCTTCAATAGATCTGTTCTTTCTTTTTGCTACACCATTTTGTTGAGGATTATGAGGAACAATCAACTCTCTCCTAATCCCTGCCGTTTTGCAAAAGGAAATGAATTCCATTGATGTGTATTCTCCTTCGTTATCTGTTTTCAAGGTCTTGATTTTCTTGTTTGTGAGGTTCTCTATCTCTTCTTTGAATTCTTGAAACTTGTTGAATACTTCGTCCTTTGTTTTCAGGAGATATAACCAAGTTTTTCTTGAGTAACCATTTATGAAGGTTACGTAGTAAAGAGAACCTCCTAGATATCTGACTGGCATCAGACCACAAACATTTGAATGTATTAGATCTAGAATCTCCTTAGATCTATTGTTGCTGCCTGGGAATGGTTTCTTGATATTATTTTCAAGAGCACATCCTTTGCAAATTCCTTCATGTGTAGATTGTAATTATGGTATTCCTTCAACCATATTTTTGAGAAAAGGAAATGCTTGATAGTTGATATGAGCGTACCTTTTGTGCCAAATTTCATTGGGATTGACTTCATCATGTACAAGAGCTTCTTCTTTTTGTTCTAGTAGTCTATATAGATTTCCTTCACAGATTCCAATAACCCTAGCATTCTCTATGTTGGAGTCCTTGTGCCAAGATAACACTTTTCCATCTATTAAAGCTATTCTGTTTCCTTTGTCTTCTAAGAAAGATATGGATACAAGATTCTTTTCTAAACCAGGTACATATATGACATTGCTTAAATGAACATTGTTACCTATTTTCAATTTGATGGAAGCTTGTCCAAATCCTTCGACTGGGTAGGTGCTTTTGTCTCCAATCTCTACCTTGTATGATGTATTCCTTTCATTTAGATTTGAGAGTCTAGCTTGATCTCCTATCATATGCCTAGAAGCTCCACTGTCAATTATCCACATGTCATCTTCAATTGTTCCTGTGAGTGCTGAGTAGTATAAATGACTAGTCTTTTCATTCATGACTTCGGTTGACTAGTGACTGGTCATGCTTTGCTCCAAAAGTTCAACTTTGACATTTTTGTATTTTGAGAGTGCCAAGAGGTGCACTGTACTAAGGCGCACTTGAATACCTTCTTCTTGAGTGAGATGTTCCATCATAAGGTGTTGGATCAGGGTTTTAGGGTTTCTGCAACTGCACCTGCTAGTAACCCTAGCGACATTGTCTTGGAAGCTGCTCCTGCTAGTAAACCCTAGTGAAAATTCTTCAATGAGATTAGTATCCTAATGGATATGCTTCCTTCCAGTGGTTAGACTAAATGAAGGAGGTATGGGCCCATAACCTGTTAGAATGTGCTCGTTTTACCATAGACACTATCACTATTGTCACCCAACCATAGGCCAAAGCCACCCTCTGAGCACCTTGACCTTGATAGAGAGAATAATCTTGGTAGCAAACCAATATCCAAGAAAGGCTAATGCACCAAGCAAGAATTAACCAAATATGATCAGAGAGTCTAACCCAAAAAGATAGAAACAATAGACTTCAGAACTGGCGACAACACCTTCTCCAGGACTTGCACACAAGACTGCCAGACTGCAGTGCACACAAGTGTCTCTCTGCAATTTTGAGAAGTGTGTGTAAAGTGAGGACTGACACCCTATATTTATACTAGCTCTGGCAGGCTGCCTGGGCCGACTTCTCATTCTGGGTACTAATTAATTCATATTAATTATCTCTCTTAGCAGGCATCTCTTCTAGGGTTACATTTACTTCTTTTCTTGATTTCAGAATATTCTAATCTTGTCAAAGGGTCACAATGGAGGTTGATACCTCTCGAAGCTACCATAATATCAAAAAGGATCTCACCGACTTGTAATTATAATTTCCAACACTCCCCCTTAATTATAAGTTGGTGGAGTTACAAAAGAAAGTAACATCAAAAATTTGAGTTTTCATTTTACTGTCACTCATCTGTTACTAGATGGACTCGCAGACTACTGCGTAGATGCTGAAATGCATCTCTTGATAAAGCCTTTGTAAAAATGTCTTCAATTTGTTCTTTTGACCTGCAAAATTCTAAGCAGATCTCTTTGTTATTCACCAATTCTCCGATGAAATGATACCTTGTATCAATGTGCTTGGTTTTCTTGTGAAACACATGATTCTTTGATAACACGATGGCTGAATTGTTGTCACAAAAAATTATAGTTGGTTCCTGTTGTTCATTCAACAAATCTCTTAATGTCCTTCTCATCCATACTGCTTGACAAGTTGCGCTTGTGGTTGTGATGTACTCTGCTTCTGCTGAAGAAAGTGTCACTATGGGATGTTTCCTTGATGCCCATGATACTATACTTGTTCCAAAATGAAATGTGTACCCATAGGTACTTTTCCTGTCATCAATACTACCTCCACAATCACTGTCAGTGTATCCAATGAGTTTGAAATATTCTGAAGTGGACTACTTTATGCCAAAATATCTTGTTCCATTCACATATCTGAATATTCTCTTTCCTGCTTTCCAATGTGATTCTTTTGGAGTTTCCATGAACCTTGAGATTAGGCTCACTCCGTACATAATATCAGGTATTGTCATTGTTAGATACATAAGACTTCCTACCAGTCTTTTAAACAGTGTGGGATCCACTTTGGACCCTCTATCTTCCTTGCTTAGCTTTAATCCTGTTATGACAGGTGTTGGTGTTTCTTTTGAGTTTACCATATTGAATCTCTTTAATATTTCATGTGCATACTTGGACTGTGAGATAAATATACCAGTTTTGGACTGGTGCACTTCTATTCCCAGAAAATATCTCATAAGTCCCAAATCAGTCATTTCAAATTCATCCTTCATGACNAAAAATGTCTTCAATTTGTTCTTTTGACCTGCAAAATTCTAAGCAGATCTCTTTGTTATTCACCAATTCTCCGATGAAATGATACCTTGTATCAATGTGCTTGGTTTTCTTGTGAAACACATGATTCTTTGATAACACGATGGCTGAATTGTTGTCACAAAAAATTATAGTTGGTTCCTGTTGTTCATTCAACAAATCTCTTAATGTCCTTCTCATCCATACTGCTTGACAAGTTGCGCTTGTGGTTGTGATGTACTCTGCTTCTGCTGAAGAAAGTGTCACTATGGGATGTTTCCTTGATGCCCATGATACTATACTTGTTCCAAAATGAAATGTGTACCCATAGGTACTTTTCCTGTCATCAATACTACCTCCACAATCACTGTCAGTGTATCCAATGAGTTTGAAATATTCTGAAGTGGACTACTTTATGCCAAAATATCTTGTTCCATTCACATATCTGAATATTCTCTTTCCTGCTTTCCAATGTGATTCTTTTGGAGTTTCCATGAACCTTGAGATTAGGCTCACTCCGTACATAATATCAGGTATTGTCATTGTTAGATACATAAGACTTCCTACCAGTCTTTTAAACAGTGTGGGATCCACTTTGGACCCTCTATCTTCCTTGCTTAGCTTTAATCCTGTTATGACAGGTGTTGGTGTTTCTTTTGAGTTTACCATATTGAATCTCTTTAATATTTCATGTGCATACTTGGACTGTGAGATAAATATACCAGTTTTGGACTGGTGCACTTCTATTCCCAGAAAATATCTCATAAGTCCCAAATCAGTCATTTCAAATTCATCCTTCATGACTGACTTGAACTCTTCTATGCCAAAATTACCTGTGAATATCAAATCATCCACATATAAACAAACAATTAACACATTACCTTGCTGATTTGATTTGATGTACAGTGTTGGCTCATTTTCACTTCTCTGAAATCCATTTTGTGTGAGATAGGAATCTATGCGACTGTACCAAGCTCTCGGAGCTTGCTTTAATCCATATAGTGCTTTCTTTAATCTATATACTTTGTTTTCTTGTCCTGGAACCTCATAACCTTGTGGTTGTTCGACATATACTTATTCTTCTAAGTTTCCATTCAAGAATGTTGACTTTACATCCATCTGATAAACTCGCCATTTGTACCGCGCAACAATTACTACACCATTCTGACTGTGTCCATGCGCGCAACTGGTGCAAATGTTTCATTGTAATCAATTTCAGGTTGTTGTGTAAAGCCTCTCACAACTAATCTTTCCTTGTACTTTTCCTTCTGCATCTTTCTTGGTTTTGTAAATCCACTTGACACTTATGACATCCTTATCATCAGGTACATCTACCAATTTCCATGTTTGATTATTGTCTATGCACTTGATTTCTTCATCCATGGCTTGTGCCCATACTTCCTCTTTGACGACTTCTTCAAAAGTTAATGGATCATCTATTTGTGAAAACAGAGAAAAGGCTGAAAAATAATTTGTTGCATCTTCATTATAGATGTCGCACAAACTTCTTGTCTTCCTTGGTAACATACTTGCTAATGTTGGATCTGGAGATGTAGAAGTATTCAGACTGCTTGTTGGTGTTTGCTGCGCTCTAGGTGTAGACTGCACACTTGCTTTTCTTATCGGAGTATTCTACACGGTGATTTGCGTTGTAGTGCCAGGTGTAGACAGAGCTGTGTATTGGCCTGTGTATGGTGTTTGAAACACTTCATCCTCTGCATCATCATACTCCATTGTGTCAATTATCTTCACTGTCTTTTCTATGGTTCCATCCCATGCTTCATTCTCTACGAACCGAACATCGCGATTGATTATGAATTTTCTTGTGACAGGGTCATACAACTTGTACCCTTTTGTCTCTCCAGAATACCCAAGAAATATACATTTCTATCCTTTGTTGTCCAACTTCCTTCTCCGTTCATCTGGAACGTGTGCGTATGCAACGCAACCAAAAATTCTTAAGTGCGCCACATTATGCTTTGATCTTGTCCATGCTCCCTGAGGAATTCTATTCTTTACACTATTTGTCAGACATCTATTCAATATGTATACTACAGTTGCTACTGCCTCAACCCAATACTAATTTGACAAATGTTTGGCTTTCAACATACTGCGCGCCATTTCCATGATGGTTCCATTCTTTCTTTCTGCGACACCATTCTGCTGTGGTGTGTATCGCGCAGTAAATTTCTTGTAGATGCCATGATCTTTACAAAATTTCTGAAATTCTCTTGACATGTATTCTCCTCCTCTGTCCGTTCTTAGACACTTGATGTAATAACCACTTTGTTTCTCCACAAGTGATTTAAACTGTGAAAACAACCCAATGCGTCAGATATATGCTTTAGAAAATAAATCCATGTATTTCTTGAGAAATAATCAATGAATGTTAGAAAATAAATACTGCCTCCTATAGACGGAGTTTGCATTGATCCACAGATGTCAGAATGTATTATTTCCAGTGGAGCTTTTTCTCTGTAAGACTTGCCAACTAGAAATGATTCTCTATGCTGCTTGCCAAATATGCAACCTTCACATATCCTTTCTGGTTTTTCAATCAATGGTAAGCCTTTTACCATATCCTTTGCGTGTAATAGTTTCAGACCTCCAAAGTTCAAATGTCCAAATCTGAAATTCCATAGCCAGGAGTCATCCCGTGTTTCAGATTGGAATGCTTCCTTTATTTCTGCGCCATTTTCTCCTTTCTTGATACTACACACACTATTTTCTTCATTAGTACTGCGTGTTCTTTCTGCTGTAAATGCAGTGTCTAACCACGTACTTTTTATTTTGTCAACAATTTGCGCTATGTTCTTCTTATTGAATGCCTTTAATGTCAATGGGAACATTTTGTTACTTGTCATCTGGATTTTTTCAATAAGTAAATTGCTTGGGCTTTTATCCATAATCACACAGTGATAATCTTCCATGTAGATTCTATATCCTTTTTGTAACAGTTGTCCTGCACTCATCAGATTATGCTTCAGACCAAAAACATAATATACATCAGACACAATTCTCTCTTCTCCTTGTCTGGTTAAAATATTTATACTGCCTTTAACTAAGACAATGACTTGGATATCTATTCCAAGTGTAACCTTGGTCTGGACTGACTCATCCAAACTAGAAAACAATTCTATATTTCCTGTCATGTGGTTACTGCATCCTGAATCTAAATACCATATGTCACATGGAATTTCTTGAGAAACATTGCATTCAACCAGTGACACTATATTAGGCATTTCTTCTGCGCTAGGCACAACTACAACACACGCCATAAACATAGGTCGTGTTTGGTTATTTGTGTTGTGAGATTGATCTTGACTTTGCTTGTTCTGATTATACTGTCTCTTTCTACACTCATATGCATAATTTCCATATCTTTTACAGTAATGGCATGAAATCTTTGATTTATCAGTTTTTTGACAAGTTGAATGGCCAATACTTGGATTTTAACCTCTTCCATCAGTATTTCTAGGATTGCTACTGCATCCACTTCTCTCAGAACTTCTTCCTCTGCCTTTAGAGTTATCTCTCTTCCTTCCTCCTCCACGACCTATAGATGACTATGTGTAAAAATCATTTTCTAATGACATATTTGATCTGTTCAATCTATGTTCATGATTGACAAGGGAAGCTTGCATTTCATCTAGACTGAACTGACTCAAATCTTTTCCTTCTTCTAGAGTTACAACTAGAGTATCAAATTTAGGAGGAAGACTTCTAAGCACTTTCTCAACAAATTTTCTATCATATATGGTTTCACCATGAGACTTAATCTAATTTATCAGTCCAATGATGTGTGTGTAGAAAGAATCTACCGTGTCTGAATCTTTCATTGACATAGTTTCAAAATCTCTTCTAAGAATCTAAAGTTTTGTAGTTTTTACTTTATCCTTACCTTGATAAGTGGTTTGTAATATGTCCCATGCTTCCTTGGCTTTCTTTTCTAATGAAAATCTTGGAAATATGCTTTCATGCATGGCTTGATGTATATAAAACAACGCCTTTCCATCCTTCTTTCTTTGTTCTTTCAAGACATATTTCTCAACTTGTGTGAGGGCGTTATATGTTGCCTGATATGCCAGTTCAACATAACCATTTTCGACTATCTCCAATACATATTGACCTCAGAACAAAGCCTTCATGGTCAAGGAACACATATCATAATTCTTTTCTGTAAAAGTGGGAGGTTGCAGATTTGAAGTAGAAGCCATTTTTCACTTTCAACAGAGTTTCTACTCTAACAAACTCATTCTGGTAGAACCCGCTTTGAGGCCAATTTGAAGGTAAAGGGCGATGTATGCAGTCTACTCTGCGCAACATAGTTTAAAATACTATGCACCAAACATGCTACACGATAGAGTTCTCAAGATCACTGCGTAGTGCACAGACTGCTAGATTGCTGCGCGCTGTGAATACAAACACTAAATAGAGCAATTTTACGAATGCAGAATATAGAGAAATAAGATAGAAACTTGTCAGCACACAAAATACTTGATATTAATGAACTTCGACGCAATGCGCTCGGATTACAAAATACAATGACAAAATGAGCTTCGACTCTAATACATCTTCTGTCAACACTTCAACTGCTGCTAATTCTTGAACAACTTTTCTGCAAACCTCTCTCCTTTTCTCTATGACTCTATCCATATATATTTTCTAGCTAAGAAACTCAAGCTTATATAAACTTCCTTCAGAAGCTAAGACCGACTCAACATTTAACACAACCATAATTACGACTGACTCTTCAACCACTTAATTTAATTCGGGAAGATATAATTCGGCTTCATTTATAGTTCTCCTGCTTGCTAACTGACTTTTGAGTAAGTATGCGACTTTGCACTTGCAGACTTGTCAGACTGTCTAACTGACATTTCGACTACTGACATATTTCAAATGACAGACAAATAAACGGTGACGTGAGGATCTCACCGACTTGTAATTGCAATTTCCAACACTCTTCAACACAAGTTCATTATCACACAGGCATCTCAAATAATTTCATGAGCATCTTAAGAAAATCTTCCATCCATTATCAAAGTCCCGGTCAAGTCACTTGGCAAATGAACCAAAAAATGCGAGACTACATTATAAGGCATGTCAAGATAAACATAATCCCAAGAAAGGAGATAAATGTGGGGAAGGAATTCCATTCCAAGTTTGTATTTCATATGTAGGGCTATTTATACATAGGAAGGATAGTTGGAGAAGTTATACCAGCTTCAACTAATCCTTAGTTAAGTATCTTTATCCTTTATTACACATAACACTTACTTGATTTATAGTAGACTTAGACTAATGTCTAATAATACATATGTATGATGACAATTAGAGCCTAAAAATCTCCCCTCAACACGTAGTGCATGATTCTCCAATTTATAACCCTTTCAAGAGTTAGAATTGTTGAACAAGTATAAAGGCATGGAGGATCCTAAGGAACATGTTTGTTTTTGTTTGATGAGATGGACATAGAAAGGCCACCCAAGAAAGGAATGGGTTCATTACTTTATCCACACTCTGAGTCAGTGCCACGAAGTTGGTATGTGTAAGAAGAAACCACGAGATATAAATGAATTTGGGAGGTGATGTCAAGAAAATTCTATGTGACCTTTAGATTCATGTTGGAGGATATTGAGGTCATTGGTCTCTTGCAACAGATCAAGCATTTTATTTTTAGTAGTGAAGAACCTAAGTACACTAGTCAAGCCCTGAAGGTAGGTTGTCTACACATGACATAAACACTTGGAGATATTGAAAAAACCAATTTACTACATGAAGTTGGACCAATATGACCCTACAAAGGAGGAGGAACTAAGAAACATGAAGATTGATGAAACTACATATGAACAAGAGGTTAGAGGGAAAGACCATGGGACTAGTAAATCTAACTTCAAGAAACCTTCAAAAACAAGGAAGTGAAAATAGGCTCCAAGGCGGCCATTATTGGAGATTATTGGGATGAAGAAATTATTACTCATGTAATGGAATTGTTGCACGAATATGAAGATATATTTCCAAAGTTTTTTTTAGAGATGAAAGGTATTGCAAGTTCTTTAGGAGAAATGAAAATATATCTTAAGCCATATGTGTGTACCCTATCAAAAAGAGACCATATAGGATAAACCTGGAATATACATAAAAATTTGAACATAAACTTGATCAGATGTCGGAAGCAGGAGTCATGTTTCTAGTAGAAGAGTCAGATTGGATTGGCCCTATGGTCATTCAATCAAAGAATCTAAGAGAGATAAGAATCTTCATGGATCTTATAGGATTGAGTGCTTCATGTGTACACAACCCATTCTCCAACCCTTTCGTAGTTGAGGTAATAGATATTGTAGTAGGTAAAGAGGCATATTATTTCATTGATGGGTTCTTAGGATACCATCAAGTTATAATCGTTGAGGAGGATAAGATTAAGACTAGATTTGCAATAGAGTGGGGTTGCTTTGGTGATAATTTCATGATATTTGGTTTGAATAATGCACATGTTGTATTTTCTAGGATAGTGGTTGGTGCGTTCAAGGAATTTATGCATAAATTTTTTGAGCTCTACCTAGATTCCTTAAGTGTGTTCAATTTATTAAATCAAAACATTTATGTATTGAGGAACACATTGGATAGATGTAGATAGCTCCATATGTCCTTGAATTCGAAGAAATGTATTGTTTGCACTCCCTTTGGTGTTTTATTGGGTCAAGTAGTCCGTTGGGAAGGATTACTAGTAGATCATGCTAAAATTGCTGTAATAGTTGATTTATGTCCTCCCACATTAGTAAAAATGTTGCGCACAATGCTGGGACATACTAGATACTACAATAAATTTACAAGGATCTATGAAAATATTAATATGTCATTAGAGAAGCTACTGTGGAAAGATACCCTTTTGTATGGACACTAGATTTTTATAGAGAGATTTCGATACTTTGAAGGAGAAATTGGTGATTGTTCCCATCCTAATATTTCTAGATAGGGATAAAAAACTTAATTTTGATGCATCAACTATAGCTGTTGGTGTGGTCCTAGAAAAACCAGGGGAGGGTGACATAGGTCATCCCATTTCCTTCGCCAGCAGAAAATCAGATGCTAAGAAGAACTATACCACTACATAGAACAAAGGGTTGGGGGCTATGAGCTATGATTTTCATAAGTTCAAAAATTATCTTCTGGGAAATACATTCATGTTTTTTTATAGATCACTTAGTGTTGAAGTACCTATTCAACTAGTCTATTTTGGGGGGAGAAACTATCATTGGTTGCTACTATTTCACAAGTTTGAGTTCCAGGTTGTTGTAAATCCATGCGAGCACAATGTTGGACCAAATCATCTATCTAGACTGGAGTTAGGGGAAAGTAGAAAAAATTTGGATGATGAACTACTCGATGCAACTTATTCATAATTGAGGTTATATTGGATCAATTTATAGATAATGTAGGATTCCTGACAATAGGTAGAACATCCAAGTCGTACACCTACACACACAGAAGGAAGTTGGTGACCTATGTAGCTGAGTATCAATTGATTGTGAGACACTTTACGAATTGGGAGTAGTGGTATTCTATGCAAGTGTGTTTTCTCACATAAATGATAAATCATTATACATGAAGCTCATGGAGGAATACATGGTGGAAAATATGTAGGACAAAAAATTGCATAGAAAGTGTTGTGTGTATGACTTTGGTGGCCTTGTTTATTCTAGGATTTAAAGGAGTATACACAGAGATGTGATATCTACCATAGGATTGGAACACTGTCAGGAGGGATGAAAAGACTTTATTTTCAATTGTTGCACTAGAACCTTTGAAAAGTGGCCTACTATGGATTTTAAAGGACCGATCAATCACCATGTGTGGAGAATTGGTGCACATTATATTATTACTACGAATGAGTATCTAATAAGATAGGATGAGGTTATTCCAGTGCATGATTGTACAATAGAGATATTTGCATGTTTTATTTTTTAGAATATTTTGACTAGGTTTGGATATCCAAGGATATTGACGAGTGATTGAGGTTTTCATTTTATTAATTTTACAATTTGCATGCTTAATGATGAGTTCATGATACATCACCAATGTAGTACACTCTACCATCCTCAAGCCAATGGAATATTGGGAGCATTCAATAAAGTTTTGGAGCATGCACTAACAAAGGTTTGCAATGTGGAACATGATGAATGAGTGTCAACAATTTTGTGGGAATATAAGACTACATGCAAATGGTTGACTAAACATACCCGTTTTAAGCTAGTGTATGGAAAGGAAGTTGTCACACCCATAGAGTTTATATTTCCCAATTTGAGGATTGTTGTTTCTATAGGAAATCAAATGAGGAATCATTGGAAGCCAAACTAGATGCGCTAATGGCATTGGGAGAGGATTGATTTATTATAGGATTTAACTAGACGGTGAAGAAGAAAAGACAAAAAAACAATGCACAATTGGAACACTAGAAGTAAGAAACTAGAACCTATCACGCTGACTTTTCTCTATCACAATAAGTACTTGAAGAATACTAGAAATTTGAAGGTTTGGTGGTTAGGAAATTTTCACATAAACTGCATCATAGAATTCAATGCAACATGTTAACACAGTTGAATGGGAAACCCATGAACGAGCTTATTCATAGTAGTCATTTGAAACCATACTATGCTATCGATGGGACCTACTAAAGCATACCATGTCAAAATGGGTTAGGACATTTTCACATAGACTACATCATAGAATTGAGTGCAACAAGTTAACACAACTAGATGGGAAACCATGAACGAGCTTATAACACAACTATATGGGAACCCATGAACGAGCTTATAACACAACTAGATGGGAAACCATGAACGAGCTTATTAACAGTAGTCATTTGAAACCATACTATGGTCTTGATAGGGCCTACAAATACTAAGTCAATATGGGTATGTACAATAGTAGTGGTAGAGATAATAAATCAATATTTATTGTTATTTAATTAGAAATATAGAGGAGTTATCATTAGAGGAGTTATATAGAGGAGTTATCATTAGAGGGAGTCCGCAATTAGTTCAACTTTTGAGTTATAAAGTTGTTTCCTTTTAATGAATCTCCCTTGAAGACCCGTGCGAAGTGAAAAATTCTCAAAAAGATTTGAGGGAAAGGGCCATGAATTTCAAAGAAGGTACGATGATAGCAAAGAAAAGTTAAAAAGATTGGACACCAAAGGAAAACATTAATTGGAAATTCGATACGAATTTGAATTTTTTCCAAATTTGAATTGATGAGAAAGAAATTGTTGACAACAATTTACATTTAATGTAAATCAGAGTATGAAGATTATAAATGAATGTTAGGTGAACTTGACGAAAGCATTGAGAGATGAAGAATTGAGAGAATTACCAAGGCCCTGAATTGATCAACACAATTTTTCAAAGGAAACCGATGTGTGGATAGTGGGAAACGACACCTACCTTGAAACCCAAGGCCAAAAGAAAAATGAAAACACACAAGGAAGAAGACATGCCGATAGTATAAGTCCTTGAGAAGGTTAATATCTAATAGCCATTACTTGGTAAGCTGCCCATCATTAGTTTCGTTGATTTTGATTTTCAAAATGAAAACTAGTTCCTTGCAACAATTCCAGAATTATGTTGAAATTAAAGCCTTATCTGATGGATCTGAGGACATTATAACGAAACCCTAGTGTAGTAAATTGTATCAAGTCGGTATTATGACCCTCGATGTTCCATATTTTGGCCACACCCTAGTTATTTTAGCATGTCTTAGGTTTTTGTTTAGTTGTCTCCATTGTGGCTTCCTATGGTTGGATAAACCCTATCTAGTTGACCAAGATACCATGCACAACATCTCTAGTTTACCTAGATCAATGGAAAATGTTGCACAAAGTATTAAAATGTCCCAGGCTTTTTATATTCTTAATGATTATGTTGTACATTGTCTTGAGGCACAAGACAATGGTAAATATTTCCATTATATTCAAGTCATTTTACTGTTGGCTATGTTTCATTGGAGAGCACATGAAGTGAGAGATTTCGACATAGTTATGACATTGACATTATTTGCAACCAAGTTTAACATTTGGAAATATTCATGAGACAAATCCATCCAAAAGGTCTCAAATGTTGTAGAGTCCTTTAGGATTATGTGCCACTTACTAGATAAGTATGCTGGACATATTTTATTTGAAACTGATGCCCATAATCTCTTTTTTAATACCGTTCATAGATCCAGAGGTTGAAGTTGAAATTCTACCATTCCATATTACTAAAGAAGATGACTAGTCAAGCATCAAAGAATGGCCTGAATGATTGTGGCCAAAGCTAGATCTAGAAGCATAAATTATTCATGAGACAAAACCAAGGACCAAGCACCGTTGATGCAGGAGCATCTACAACTTCATCAAGCGAGCCAGTGCGTGGAAAGAGAAGAACAACTGGACAACGCCAACACATACATTTTTGAATTGCTTTGGAGATTGTTGCGCCGCCATTTAAATGCTTTCATTCATATGAAGTGCACTTGTATTGTAATATAGATAAGAAGGCATTTAATAGTTTTAATGCGGTTAGATAGGAATTAAATGTAGATTAGACAGTTTTACTTCCAGAAGGGAAAACGAATATAGGCACCCTCCTTGTATAATTGAGTTTGGTTGTTTAGCATTAGCATAGAGGAGCAAGAGGAACCGAGCAGAGAGTTGTGAAGAAAACCCATGTACAAACATTGAATTAATAGGAAAGCTTTGATTCAATCTCATGGATGTGTTTGATCTCTGTGTGTTGTTGATATTATGCTGTTGCATGCTTGCTTCTTTTTATGCTTATATTCTATATGCTGCATATGTGATTGCATATCAGGTTCGAAACCTGAGAGAATGAGCGAGTGAGTTTCAATTGTTTCACTGATTCGAACCAGGAGATTCCTGCATCGAGTGCAGTCGAATTCCTCCGCTTAGAGTGCGTTGAGGAGGTTCAACAGTGAAGCTCTTATTCTCGTCAACCAAAACTGTGTTGGTTATTCGAACCGTGCAGGTGAGTGCAGGTCGAATTGAAGTCTCAGAGACGAGCCTAAGAGAAGGAGGACTGGACTGCTGTTAGCAGGATTTCACAGGTCTAGACGACTTCAACGCTTTGAGAGCTGTTGGAAGTCGAGCACAGGAAGCGCGTGAGAAGTCTCTGAAGGAGTCAGAGAGAAACAAATCTCAGGAGGGATAGTTCCTTGCAAGCATCGTAGGAACAGGCCTGGGAGAGATTTGAACTAAGGGAAAGCGTGGAAGCCGGAGGATTCTCAAGAGGAAGAGAATCGACGACTTGAAATTCCAGTGAAGTTCTGCGAAATCCCGAGGACCGTCAGATCGTGGAGGAGTTGCGCAGGAGATAACTCGTAAGTACATGCGAGGAAGGTTAAAGGTCTATCGGGATTCGGTGGTTCGGCGTTCGGGGGTTGGCGAGGTAAGATTTTTACACCTCGTGAAATCGCGAGTTACGATTTCCCGATTCGACGGGAGCCGTCGATTCGAACGGGGACACGTGGCGCAAGATCTTGAGGAGTCGGAATTCGGGGTTTTGCGAAGACTGTGATCTTGTGCATCAGGAAACGCGAATTCCCGAATCGCGATTTCCCGATAGCACGAGGGGGAGACAGGTGTCAAGGCGTTAGGCCTCACCCAGAGGTGTTGACAGGTGGCATCGCAAGATCGGGGTTCGGGGTTTTGCGATGCAAAAAAATCACGACCGGTGAAATCGCGACCTGTGATTCCTCGACATAATCACACCCGTCGATTTGTAGGACACGCGTCAAAGGATCCCTTGGAGTCGGGATTCGGAGAATCGGGGTTCTCGACGTCAAGGAACTCTTGCACCACGGATTCGTGATCCAGGAAATCCCGAAGAGGACGTGGCAGCATGGGACCCCGGAAGCTAGTGGAATACAGGTGGCGTTGTATCGGGGTTCGGTCTTCGGGACTCTTCACTGCAAAGGAATTGTGAACGGTGAAATCGCGATCCCGCGATTCCCGATAGAGTGGAGAGAGGAGGTGATGTGCCGAGGAGATAGTGCACGTGCTATCGGATTTCAGGGTTCGGGACTTTGTGGTGTCAAGGATTCATGACATCGCATACTCCGATATCCCGATAGGGAAACCCACGACACGCGGGAGCATTGACCATCGACCATCGACATTCGGGGTTTAGGGATTTGATTTGCACNGATTTCCCGATTTGCGAAGGGGAGATCGCCGAGAAGAGTCCTGTGGGTGACGAAGACTCCCGAGAGGAGCGGAAGAGTACTTAGACTCTTCGGGCCCGTGTGTGAAGAAGGTCCTGGTGGGGTGGCTTGCTCAGTGAGGGGCAGGTTGCGTCAAGTGGTATCAGAGCCGGAAAAGGGTTTCTCTTTGCTTTGGTAGTAGAGGGAAGAAATCCGCCATGCCGCCCAGGACAGAGAGGAAATCTCCTGATCGTGAAGGCAGGGATGCCCGGAGAAGGGGTAGGCTAGTAGGCAATGCTGAGATAGAGCGAGAGATGAGAGATCTCCGAGCTAGCTTGAAGAAATGGAGACCACCCAGAGACATGGTGTTGGTGCAGCAGAGTTCAGTGATCCCGAGATTGAAGAGGAATCTAGACACGATGCTGAAGAAGTCACGGCAGAGGATGCATCAACTGAAAGACTGATTAGAGCCATTTCGAGGATGAACTCAAAGACGAAGATGGACATTCCATCTTACGAGGGAAGCCTGGATATAGAAGAGTTGCTGGATTGGATCCGAGCACTCAACACCTACTTCGATTATGAAGACATCGAAGAGGACAAGAAATTGAGGCATGCCGTCACGAAGCTGAAGGGACATGCGGCCTTATGGTGGGACGAGCTGCAGGCAGACAAGCGTTCCAAAGGCAAACAAAAGATCAAAAGCTGGGATCGGATGATCGCCAAGATGAAGGCGAAG
>SNQJ01S0089444.1:7714-30870 GCA_010110895.2 Picea sitchensis
ATTGTTGACACATGGTTTATGGATGATGTATCATACTTGTATTGGTATATTATTAGAAGCACATATTGATATTGGTGATGATTATGAGTTGTTGTGTTATGCTTGGTTGATGCACATCTTTGAGAGTTGTCTTGGTGATTGATCTCGGTGAATAGATCTAATTTGGTTGATAATATTGATGAGACAGTTTGTTGTGATAGGTTGTTTGGACAGGTTGTTGTGACATGTTATTTGTACAGGTTTGGTGCATGTTTGATGCACTTGTTCATGGTACAGGTTGAGGTACAGGTTGTTGCATGGTTGATGCACTTGTTTATGGTACAGGTTGATTACAGGTTGGTTGGTACAGGTTGGTGCATGGTTGATGCACTTGTTTATGGTACAGGTTGATTATAGGTTGAGGTACAGGTTGATGCATGGTTCAGGTTATTGGTTCAGATTGTTTGGTATGGGTTGATTGGTACAAGTTTACAGTAGTATATCTCATAGTGATAGTGTGACAATGGTTCCATCATTCTACTTATATTTCAGGTCGGTTGGACAGGGCAAGGACAGGTGCTTGTAGCCACATTCCAGTTGTAGCTGGAGAACATAGGGGGTTGTAGCCTCCTTCTGGTTGTATCTAGAGAATTGGGGAGTTGGAGCTTCCCTCAGGTTGTGGCCTGAGAAACTAGGGGGTTGGAGCCTCCTTCCAGTTGTAGCTAGAAAACAAAGGAAGTTGGTGCTTATAATGAATGTAATTATTCAAGATATATAAGAAAAATCATTTTGTTGTTTTCTCTCGCTTTGGGTTTCCACGTAAAACACTGGTGTACTGTGTATGTGTATGATTTTTCATTTGTTCATTGCTTGTTTACTCTGCAGTTATTGGATGATAATGCTACATTGATATAACACTTGGATCATATGGTTAAAAAGGATTAAATTTCTCTATTACTGATTCACCCCCCCTCTCAGTAATCCAACAGGCTTATTGTATTCTACATAGGATTTATTATTTGATGGAGGATAATTTGTTTGCAATGGTGGAGGAATATAGATTATATGGGAAATTTGTTGGTGCACTAAACACAACCTTTCTAGCAATGAATCCTAAGAAGGACTCTCCAAATACCTTTGAAGACCTTAAACCTATTTATTTATGTAATACTATCTATAAGATCATTACTCTGATATTGAAGCCTATTTTTCCATTTCCATATATGAGGGATAGTTTGGTTTTCTTAGTGATTTAAAAATACATGATGTAGTTGGAATAACCCAAGAAAGGCTAAATTCCATTAAATTTAAAAGGATAGCATCCTTTATCATCAAATTGGACCTATCTAGGGCATATGATAAGGTTAATTGGATCAATATTCTCTTAATGTTGATTCAAATAGGGATTAATTTGGAATTTTTTTCCATTAGATTGAAGAGTGCTTATCCTCAATG
The DNA here is from genome assembly GCA_010110895.2 of Picea sitchensis. NCBI lineage: Eukaryota > Viridiplantae > Streptophyta > Pinopsida > Pinales > Pinaceae > Picea > Picea sitchensis. The sequence continues at coordinate 9,149 of SNQJ01S0089444.1, forward strand.
TCTTTTTCACTTCTAATCAATGGATTTACTTCTATTTTCTTCACACCTGCATGATGCCTCAAAGATGGATTCTTGTTGTCCCCTATATTTTTTTATCAAGGTGGTTGAAGGGTTGAGTAGGTACTTGGTTTCTCTGAGGAATTTTGGTGGTTTAAAAGGTATAACGATTGGTAGAAATATTATCACGACCCACCTTCTCTTTATGGGTGAAGTTTTATTATTTGGGAATGGTTTTGTGAGAGATGATAGTAAATTCAATAAGGTTTTTGAAATTAATGGGAAATCCACATGTGTGGAAATTCATGCTAAAAAATCATCATTTTCCTTTCACAAGATAAACCTTGTAATCGAAAGGGTGATATCAACATTTCCTCCATTTAAGGTTATGTATTTAATAAGGGACTCAATTATTCAGGTTTGAACTCAAGGCGAATGAATATGGATTTTGAGATTGGTTGTACTTATATCCAAAGATAGAGAGGTGAGACAATTCTTGGTGCACTCATTGGATCTCCATTGATGGTATACTAACCCTTGTTAAATTGGTTCTTGATACCACTCCTATATATTGGCATTTGATGGCTTGCATTTCAAAGGAACTTCTTCATAAAATCAAAGGGTAATAAGTTCAATGGTTTTTGGATATAGAAGAGATAAAGAGAGGGGATGCCATTGGTAAAGTGGCAAAGGATAGAAAATCCTAAAGCTCTGGGGGAGATACAAACTTAAGAACATTTATGATTTTTGAAAGGCACTTATAACATTACAGAGTTTGTGGAGATTGCCACCAATACAAGGTTCTTAGCAACAAGAGACATTGCAGAAATATATAGAACTTATTTATCTAAAGCAATGGAACATAAGTCATAATAGAGAACACATTAATGCTTCCATTATGTGGAACAAACTTATTCAATCCTTCCTTATTATTGATAATTGAAGAGCATGGAAGGTAAGTGATGGCAGTAAGGTTAGACTTGGGGTTGACCCATGGACTAGCAACAATGATCTACATAGACTATATAAGGATTACTTTTTGTTGAGATTAAATGGTTTTTTGACTCTAGAAGATGTATCTTCATGAGACCAAGGTACTATTTTAAATGTAATTGGGAGGTCAACAAAGGATCTAGGCTTGGGGGAAAGGGTAATTAAGGAATGGAATGACTTCATACAAAGAATAGAAATATGATTTTTTCATCCTAGGGGTGAGCCTAATTGCTTAGTTTGGTCATGAAATTCAACAAGGGGTGAACACATAGTTAGCGTTGAGATTGGGTTACATTTATATGTTCCTTGATGGTAGGAATTATGAGGTAAGTTGATGGTGGAGGTATGAGATTTAGTTTTGAAGATATCAATATAAAGGAAGATATTGGAATGTAGAGGAGTTTGAAGAAAATACTAGAAGTGAGTTCGGYTATAGACATCARAAGTTCATCCCACTTATTTAATGAACACTATGTTACTAGCACTATTATGAGATATCAAATCCACTCAACAAAATAGTTGGAGGGTGGCAAAGAAGAAGTGAGAGTAGAGGGGGTTATTGGTCTTGATCCTACATAGTTAGTGARTTCAAATGCACTAGGATGAAKATCACTTCTAACTTTGCATAGCAAAAAGAGGAGAAGGAGATTCAAATTGGACGACAACAAACTATTTGTGAGGCCACTAGAGAAAGGAAAGCCTCTAGAAAGGTTCAAAGATGATATTGTTRTTACTAAATATTAGGAGTTTAGGGGCAACCCACAAAAATTTCACCCTATATAGGTTAGTTAAATGKCATAAACCATATGTCATTTTTTGTATGAGACTATGTTGGGAAAGGAACTGGTATGATGCATGTTTCTTTTAGTTCTTCTTGTTTGAGATTTTTCTATTCTTATTGTGATGGGGAAGTTAGGGGGGATCACTAGGGGTGAAACAAAACTCTTCTCCTTTGAGATTCAAGTTTTCCTCCCTTAGTTGTGCTTATAATTATGTTCTCTCAAGAATTAGGTAAGTATGTCTCCCTTCTCAATGTTTATGATCATGTTTCTCAATCAAATCTTTTTTTTACAGGCTTTTTCCAATTAGATTCCCTGAAGAGTAAAGATTTCATTTTGGGGGAAGATTTAAATTTTTTCTCATATAAGGTGAGACTTAAGGGGAGTCAGAAAGGATGGATATTCCACCAATATATTTTCTCCTACATAAGATAGAGGATGAAAAGATGCATGACATCGAACCTTTGGACCTAGCCTCTACTGAGAGAAATGATTGGGCTAGGTATGAAATAATTTCAAAACATTTGGATTAATTTATGTTGGTAGAACCTTTTGTTAAGACCATCAAAAGCGCAAACCCCTTTGGGATGAATAGTCTCTTCTGTGCAATTGCAGATGTTGGGTAAGTCTTAGGACCCGATTGGTTAAATAAAATACCTGAGATTCAACAGATCCTCTATGTTTATTGGGAATCAGAGATGAACTAATGGACAAATTCTTGATCATAAAAAAAAAAATTCTCAGAGCTGAATGGATTTTTTTTTTCTCGAGTTAGAAAAAGGAGTTAGATCCATTCTTTCATTTTCATGGTCCATATAATAATTTTGATTCATTCCGACCAGTTATTTCTATTGTTTAGAATGTGGTTGGGATTTGATGACATCACTGATCATGTGCCCATTTTTCTTTAATTAGAACATGTGGATAAAAAGCCTCCAACTCCTTATAAGTTCAACNATATAATAATTTTGATTCATTCCGACCAGTTATTTCTATTGTTTAGAATGTGGTTGGGATTTGATGACATCACTGATCATGTGCCCATTTTTCTTTAATTAGAACATGTGGATAAAAAGCCTCCAACTCCTTATAAGTTCAACCTACACTAAATTTTAGATGAAGATTTTTTAAACATTGTTTGGAAATAATGGAGGGTTTTTATGTAACTAAGGATGATTATTCAATGCACCAATTCCAAGACAATCTGAAGATGGTTAAAAAGGAAAATGTTGAATGGTATAAAGGACTCTTGCAAGGAATTGGAAGAAGTGAAAGAACAAATTGTTCATCATTTTCACTCAAATACTAGTGGCAGATTTACAATGGAAGAATAAATGACATTATAAGGGTTGGATGATTCAAAGAGGAAATTGTTTTCTTGGAAAGAGGACAAATGTAGATAAAGAAAAAGGTCATGCCATTTGATTTTCCATGGCGATAAAAACACCAATTTTTGTCAAAATTATGCTAAGATGAAGAAGAGATTCAACATTATTTGGTACATTCAAAAGGAACATATGGGAAAAAGAATCCAATCTCCAAGAGATATAAAAGGTGGGAGTCCATTATTTTGATAATAATTTATAGGGAGCCACCTAGGGAAAACATCGTTGATATTGTTAGACAATCTAAATTCCCATGAGTTTGTTTAAAAAGAGAAAAATGTAGGGTTAATGTAAGAGGTAAGAAAAGAAGAATTGAATACTAGCATCATTTCCTTTCAACGGAACAAAATCCGAGAGATAAATGGATGGCTTATTGTATTCTACATAGGATTTATGATTTGATGGACGATGATTTGTTTGCAATGGTGGAGGAATCTATATTATATGGGAAATTCCTTGGTGCACTAAAAAAAACCTTTCTAGCAATGAATCCTAATAAGGACTCTCCAAATACCTTCGAAGACCTTAAACCTATTTCTTTACGTAATACTATCTATAAGATCATTACTCTGGTATTCAAGCCTATTTTTTTCCATTGCCATATACGAGGGATAGTTTGGTTTTCTTAGTGATTGAAAAATACATGATGTAGTTGGAATAACCCAAGAAAGGATACATTCCATTAAATTTAAAAAGATATTAGCCTTTATAATCAAATTGGACCTATCTTGGGCATATGATAAGGTTAGATGGATCAATATTCTCTTAATGTTGATTTAAATAGGGATTAATTTGGATTTTTTCCATTAGATTGAAGAGTGCTCATCCTCAATGTCTTTTTCACTTCTAATCAATGGATCTACTTCTATTTTCTTCACACCTACATGATGCCTCAAAGATGGATGCTTGTTGTCCCCTATATTTGTTTATCAAGATGATTGAGGGGTTGAGTAGGTACTTGGTTTCTTTAAGGAATTTTGGTGGTTTAAAAGGTATAACGATTGGTAGAAATGTTATCACAACCCACCTTCTCTTTATGGGTAAAGTTTTATTATTTGGAAATGGTTTTGTTAGAGATTCTAATAAATTCAGTAAGGTTTTGGAAATTAATGGGAAATCCACATGTGTGGAAATTCATGCTAAAAATCATCCTTTTCCTTTCACGGGATAAACCTTGTACTCGAAAGGGTGATCTCAACATTTCCTCCATTTAAGGTTGTGTATTTAATAAGGGACTCAATTATTAAGGTTTGAACTCAAGGCAAATGAATATGGCTTTCGAGATTAGTCGTAGCTATATCAAAATATAGAGAGGTGTATCACTTCTTGGTGCACTCATTGGATCTCCATTGATGGTATACTAACCCTTGTTAAATTGGTTCTTGAGACCACTCCTATATATTGGCATTTGATGGCTTGAATTTCAAAGGAACTTCTTCATAAAATCAAAGGGTAATAAGTTCAATGGTTTTTGGATATAGAAGAGAGAAAAAGAGGGGATGCCATTGGTAAAGTGGCAAAGGATAGAAAATAATAAATTTCTGGAGGAGATACAAACTTAAGAACATTTATGATTTTGGAAAGGCACTTGTAGTATTAAAGAGTTTGTGGAGGTTGCCACCAATACAAGGTTCTTAGCTACAAGCGGCATTGCAAAAATATATATAACCTATTTCTCTAAAGAAAAGGAACATAAGTCATAATAGAGAACACAATAATGCTTCCATTATGTGAAACAAACTTAGTGAATCCTTCCTTAGTATTGATAACTGAAGAGCATGGAAGGTAAGTGATGGCAGGAAGGTTATACTTGGGGTTGACCCATGGACTAGCAATAATGATCTCCATATATTATATAAGGATTACTTTTTGTTGAGATTAAATGGTTTTTTCACTCTAGGAGATGTATCTTCACCAGACCAAGGTACTATTTTAAATGTAAGTGGGAGGACAACAAAGGATCTAGGCTTGGGGGGAAGAGTAGTTAAGGAATGGAATGACTTCACACAAAGACTAGAAACATGTGATTTTCATCCTAGGGGTGAGCCCAATTACTTAGTCTGGTCACGAAATTCAACAAGGGGTGAATACATAGTTAGCGTTGAGATTGGGTTACATTTATATGTTCCTTTATGGTAGGAATTAAGAGGTAAGATGGTGGTGGAAAAAACCGCGGAAGATAAAAGCCCAACTTAAATATAGGATTTTTTTGGCTCACAATTATGAATAAGGTATTGACCTGGGATGTTATTCAAAAATGTTCTTAGAGGGGCCTAAGTTTATGTTTTCTTTGTAGGATCAATGGAGAAATTATCAACCATCTCCTCATTGAATGTGATTTCACTACAAAGGTATGGGTTGTTGTTCGAGTCTTGACTAGTTTAGGAAATTCCATTGGTAAGAATATAAAGGAGGCACTAAAGAAATGGCTTGAAGATCCAAAAATGAACACCCATAAATCACTCCCCTTGGACATTTTCTAAGTGATTTAGGTATCCATAAATTATGTTATGTTTCATTGGAAAACTATTACATTGTTGTAGGTTTTCTAAAAGGTGAGCATGAAGGCATTAAGGCCCTCCCAAAGCCTAAGGTGAAAAGGTGGATTGGGAATTTCGATATAAACTTCCCTTAAGGATTCTTTGATGGTACTTGGCCTGCAAATCTAGTTTTATGTGGAGTTGGGGGTGTTATGTTCCTTTTAGACTCTCACTATATTATTTTCTCATGTAGTCTAGGAAGAGGCACCAATAATTTGGCTAAATCAATGATACAAACTTTACATATATGGATAGCTCTAGAAAGAGGAATTGCAAACCTTCATGTGTTTTTTTTACTCCAAGTTGATGATTGGATGGATTCAGGGTGAGATACAAGTCAATGATATTGGGTTATTAGAATCCCAAAAATATAAATTATGATGCTAAAATCAAGAAAGAAGGTGAGAAGTGTTCCTCCACTAGCTAAGAATAGAATATTTCACCGAAAATCTAGGGATAGAGCTCTACTATGGCTCACTTGGTCGAAATTGGTTAAGTTTTGACTAGGAGAATCATGTGACCAAGATGTAGAATACCTAGGTGAGAGATTAATGCTAAGGAGATGTAAAATATGCTCTAACACCTCCCATAAGCCTAACTACATGAAAATAATGAAAAAAATGAGTCCTGACCAAAATAATACCATTTTAGGTACTCAAGTAGAAGAAAACAAATCCTCATGTAGCGAGGAAAGAGAGAAAACCACATGGGAACCCCCCCCCCAACAAAAAAAAAGAGAGGATGATGATAAGAAGACTAAGAAGTCTCCACCACTCCCAAGTGTCCATGCAAGTCTTTGAATTATTGCTATGTGAAGGACTTGGTGAAGATTTCTTCAACTTGGTCTGCTAACATAGAATCCTGGATATATCCATGTGGCTTATCCATATAAATATCCTCCTCAAGTTATCCATGAAGAAAGGAACTATCCATGTGGTGAACCTCCTAATGTTTAGATGCTACAATTGCTAAAACTAGCATGATTGAGTCCATCTTTGCAACTAGTGCAAATGTATCTATGTAGTCGATCGCATGAATGTGTGATAATACCTTAGCTACAAGCCTAGATTTGTACTTGATAAAAATTCCATCAACTACCATATTAGTCTAGTATATCCATCAACACTGAACAATATTCCTACCGGGAGGAACTAGATCTAACTCCCAAGTTTGATTATGGATGAGGGAATCATATTCCTCATCCATCACAACCTCCCAATAGGCATTTCCTATAGCCTCTGGATAATACTAAGGATCTAATGTGGAGACCATATAGCAATGAATGGATATCAAGGAATCAGTAGTAGAGAGTTCTTATAGAGCATCTTGAAACTGAGATCTAGTCCTTTATGTATCCACTGGATCACCCACTAAATCTTATGTTGCTTGTAGAGTATGTTATGCCCAAATGATCTCAATGTGGAATCTGCAATGACCTAATCATATAAGTTTCTTTTTGTCCTATCATCATCCAATATCTGATATGAATTTGAAGTATGATTTGATCCTGAAAGGACTACATCAACTAGAACATGTGGATCTGCAATGGGTTCCTCATGAAGTGCATGTATGGGACCTTCTTTGAATTTAACACTTCTTGCAATGAAAATATTTCCAGTAAGAGAGTCCAACCTATTCACTTCACTACCATGGGTATGAATTAAATTAGGAGAGGAATTTGGAATGAAATGGGAAAAATAATACAACCTAGACTTGTGATCTACTACCCCAACTGCAACCCGTGACTCGTAAAAAATACATGAAATAACTACTAACTCTAAAGTGAGTACCACTTTCTTTCTGGAGCCTAAATGTGTTATTTAATATATGGTCAGAAAAATTTTGGACATCAAGGGTACATGCAACACATTTTGAAAATATCCATTCTCTAAATAAATTACACCTTTCCCACATACCTAAATGGGTGTATAATCTCCCATTAAAATGGGAGGACCAGTGCATGGCTCCAAGGAAATGAATGAATCCTTTGAGGAAAGAATATGATCTAAGACTCTTGAATCAAGAATATATTTTTTTGATGAGGCATTAACAACAACTATATCATGACCATTTCTTCCTTTTTATTTTTCATTGGGTGGATTTTCAGTTTCCTTCTTCCTAACATGATTTGGTACTTGTCCACCTAGATTGTTCTACTGAAGGATAAGTGTCATTTGATAAATTGTCTTCTTCATGAATGCATGTTAAATATGAAAGGATATATTTCAATAACCACACCTCATTCTAGACTTGGATGAATTCTCCCTTCTTGGATTCGAGGTCTCCTCAGCGAATTTGTGAAAATTGTCCTTTTTAGGATCTGGGTCTTTCTTGCCTTTGACTTTTTGTTTGAATTTTCTACTAGACTTCTCATTTACTGCAAGTGCATACGCCTTTGGTGAATTGAGGGAACCCATTTTAAAAATTATATATTTCTCACAAGTGAGAGAATTAACAAAAGTATCCATGGGAGGCATCTTCCAGGCAGCTCCCATTGCTAGTTTTGTAGAATGAAAAGTAGAGACAAACATTGAGTATTCAGGACCCAATTTTGATAAAACAAAAAGAATGAGTCAATATTCTTTGTTATCTATCCCGCATAGCTTGATCTTATTCAATAATTATTTGAATTGTGTGAAGAATTTATAAATAGTGTCAAAGTTACTCATGCTCAAAGAAATGAGCACATTCTCTAATTGATGACCTCTAAGTACATCCTGCTTTCTAAAAATTCCTTCCAATGTGGTCCAATATTTGTTCGGAGTAGTATCAATTTTGATGTGAAATAGAATATTAGGAGAAATTGAGAGGCACAACAACCTAAAGGCTTCATCCATCCTGTTAAACCATTTTTCTTTCTCCACTGCAAAATTTGGTTCAATATTTGTTCTCATTGTAATCATGTACAAGCCTATACTCTGTAGGAGAATGACCATCTATGACTTCCATTAAAATTTATTGAATGCAGTGAGGATTATCTGTCGGGGTTGATCCATTATAGTTGTTGTGGTTGATCTTAACGTGTCTTCTTCCTGCAAAAAAAGTATGTTAAATCCTAGATTCCAGCATTCTTTGATACCATGTACTTGAGTACCTAAAATGGTATTATTTTGGCCGAGACTCAAATTTTTCATTATTTTCACCCAGTTAAGCTTATGGGAGGGGGGGTTAGAGCACATTTTCCATCTCCTTAGCCCTAATATCTCACCCAGGTATTCTAGAGCTTGACCACATGATGCTACTGGTCAAAATTTGACTAATTTTGGCCAAGTGCGCCATATTAGCGCTCCATCCCTAGATTTTAGGGGTAATATGTTATTCTTGTCCAGTGAAGTTGCACTTCTCACCTTCTTCCTTGATTTATCATCCTAATTTCTGTTTTTGGGATTATATCTTCTATGTTTGAGATTAAAATAAAGAAGAAAAGATTAACTCTTGAAGTACATAATAAATACTTGATTTTACCCTAGTTGTGTTCCTCCTTCTGACTATAGGTTCCCTTACATCCCATTACACTTTAGCTATTTTTTAGTTCACCTTCTGAGTTCATTGTTGCTAGAGTTTTTGGAGTGCTCATTTCACACTACAATCAAAGTTTATTATATGGAATATTGTTGTCATCCATGGTGTTTCTTCTCTAGTGGGGCAATAGTTATGTTGATTTTTTTGTTCCTATGCTTGGTTGTTGGTGATGGGAAGTTTTGTTTTTGTGCATCTTCAAGGTTTTCCTTCGGTTCTCCTTGTTTTATTAGGGTTAGTCAATGTGGGCATTTTCATTTGTGGTGGTGGTTTATGGGTTCTACATTGGCTTATTGTTAGTTATGTTCTTTCCTCCAGTGGTGTTTTTCCTCTATGGGGAAATTGGCCTTTGGGTACTGGAGTAGCATGATAGGATGGTGGATGCAAGTGTAGGTTTTCTACAAATTTTTCCTCAACATTTATGGTAGTGCTTCCTAGGGTTACATCCCCTTTGGAACCCTGCACCTCTTGTGTATGGTGGGTTCCAGATTATTCTCTTTTAATTTGGAACCCTATACTTGTTTGGATAATTGGTGGTTCTCGAGTCATTCACCACTATGCGGGTTGCAGTGCATGCCTGGGTTTTTCTAAGTAGATTGTTTGGTATCAGTTAATGTAATTTATTATATACTCAACCCAGTAAAATCTCTTGGTGATGCTTGAGGTTAAAGGATTCTTGGTGTTTTAGGTTCACCTCAATTGGTTTATGTGTTTTTAGGTCGGATTTTTCACTATATGCACTTTGTTGCTTTAGTTGTCTTGGTTAAGTTTCTTTCAAGTCCCTTTTCGATTTAGTGTCCTCAAACACTTGCTAAATGTGATGTCACCATTTATTCTTAAATGAAAGTGATTACAACTATTTTCTTGGAATATATATATGAAATTTTCTTTTTCATATTACATTTTTTCCATTTTATTTTATAAGAATTATACATAGGCATTACTCATTTCATCTATAATGAACTGTAAAAAGAACTTTTCTTCTCTCAATTTGAAATTATCATATTAAACATAAACATACGTGTCACATCATAATAATAAATATAAACCAACAAAATCCATCATAATTCTAGATGCACTCGTTTTTTCTTTTATCCCTTATATTGATTAATAGATCAAAGTTGAGATGGATCTATGCTAGTTATAATGAAGCATGACTAGCTTAGAACATTCAAGTAATAACTTTCTAATTAATAAGTAGTAGGTGGGGGTATCCATTCTCCTAAATTCCTTCAAAATTGTTGACTGAGAAGTCACAGGTGGAGTAATATGTATTGTTATAGTTTCCCAACATTTGCACCTGACCTCAATCACTAAAAATAGACCACTTTCATAAAGGAGATAGACCACAAGGATGAATCGTATCTTTGGAGGATTTGAACTTTGGTGTAGGGAATATCACCACCACTACTTAACCATCAAACTAAAACACCCAACTAACTTTATCGAAATTTTATCATATTCCAATAAATTTTTATGAGAAATGTAATTATTTATAATTAAAATAATGTACAACACATATATTTTTATAACATAAGGAATAACTAGCCAATGGGTTACATTACATATCTACAAACAAAAAAGAATTATGTGTTTTAATAATAAATAAATAATATTAAAATAATGAGAGAGGAAAGAGTACAGTCATAACCTACCTCCTCATGTTATGCAACATAATGATAAATTATCAATCTTGGGTTTTGTTATCTCAGTGACAAAAATCCACTCGAATTTGAGTCTCCTACTTTTGATTGGGGGTTATCCCTAACGAATCCAAAGATATGAGACTCTTACATATGTTTGTGTGGATTCTCCATATCCATGCTTAAGCTTAGGGCCATTCTTATGTCTATGTTTCTTATGTTTAGATTTTTAGTTAGGCACACAAAATGGCTCAGTGTGAATTGCTATTATTAATTGATATGATACATGTATAAATACAATTTCCTGATATTTGGATTCGTCTTCCAGGAGGTATCTTGGAGTTCTAATGATTATTACTATCACTTGATTGTTTATATTCATTCAAGTGAGGAATATTGTAACCCTAAATGGTTTAGGTTTCCAACATTCCCCCTGTTAATCTGAAGGGGTGTATGTGAGTCCAAGAAGAGAGTTGAAATCTAAAAGTGGAGCACTGAAATCTAGAAGTGTGCAGTTGTTGATGGCTAAATGTGCTCTCTAAATCCGATGGTTTTGGCATGACCACAAACAAATATGGTGGTTTACGGATAACCAGAAACTTTGGAACTTCGATCTAGGGCTCAATGGTTCCCAGAACATTTCCTAAGTTAGCTAGAAGTTGGAAGTTGATGTCTTCTAGTAATGGGAAGTTCACTCGAATGTTGTTTTAAAGATTACAATAAATTGTTCGCTAGAAGAAGCTACAAGTATTCTACTAAGTGGTGGTTTAAGGAAAGCCACAAACCAATCCAGTAGTTTTGGGTCACCACAAACCAAACTACGCTCACTTTTCACGCTCTCTTGTTACACTTGTTTGATACTACTCGATTGATAGGACTTCGAAACTTGAAGCCTGATTGACAAACATTGATGCCTTTCCCCCCTATTAGTTACAAGGCAAGAAGGTGAAAATATTTCCATTGCAAGATGTGTCAATACTCGAGAATGAATTATACAGTATGACTGAGATATCATCTTGGCTATTGATGACCATCACCAAGAAGTCATCCACCCATCATGGTTCTTTACACTTGCATATGTATTGTGTTTGGAACACCTATTTGAAGGATAATTGTTCTTTCCACAATGCTTACAAGGATGAAATTATATTGAAGCATTGATGTTCCACATGGCTAACTCGATGATAATGTTGGTATTTTTGAATCTGCTCTTAAACTGGAGCAAGTGAATATGAATTTTCTTGAAGTAATCTAGCACTCTAGAACTGGATCGACTTGGTATAATCAGGAATATGAAAGGTGTCTTCCTTTTCATATAAGATACATGTTCTATGCTTGTTGCACCTGATTTCTTCCCAAGGTCTGATGATTGGCTTGGAAAGAGGAATTTGAACTTCATTTGCATTCATATCTGAAGTTGGCTCACTAAGTTGCTTCTGTACTGGTTTTTGATCTAGATCATCATCTTCTTATTCTTATTCGAAAAGAGAATTGTTCTGAAAAAGGGCTAGTTCGTAATGATGATTCTTTTGTTGTCTTTGTTCTTGTTGGAGTTGTGATTCAATGTGGAGAAATTCAATTTTTTTCATGAAAATCTTGTAAATAGGTTAGAACATCTGTTAGTGTTGCTATGTTAGTTGTGACTGCATTGTCCACATAAGTGAGTATTAGAGTTTTCAGTAACTCTAATAATTCATCAATTTGATCCATTCCTTAGACGTTGACTTAGAACTCAAGGGTTTCTTGCAACTCCACCCTTTAATAATCAAACAAAACAATGGAAACTCAACTAATTGAGGGTGTCAGCTTCTACTGAAAATGCACTCATTTACCAAAAAAACACAAGTCAACTTACAAAAAATAATATTTGCAAGTTACTATTATTCTTGAAAATGCAAGTATTCAATCTTGCACATGAGATAATGTCTCTAGATATTTGATGTAGCACACTTCATACTTTGGTAAATGGACTCACACTAGACATGTTCTCAATAGAAAATTCCATGAGCCCCTATGAATTTTGAGATGTGACTTTTATGAACTTTAACAACTAGTGTTCTTGAACTTCCATTCTTCAAGATCTAGATGACCTCTTTGTCAACATGTATCTATGCTCTCAGCTTGAGAAGGCATAACAATGAAAAAAATGGATTGAATGCCTTTGATATTAAGAGGAATCAAAGTCCACCAAGATTTTAATTGAATGTCAATCTTGATATTTGTAACAGAGGGTGCCAAATAGTATTGACAACAATGACTACTCCAACTGTGGTCTCATTTCTTTGAATAGACTAGAAGGAGGAGAAAACAAGGCTCTGGTGCTATCAACCTTCTTGAAAAACATTTCCATAGTCAATCATGTCGAAGGAGAAGACAACCCATCCAATGTATATATGGTCACCACATAGTAAAGATGGAAAATATCTAGATAATTTTTTAGATACCAAGAATCATCATCACTTGAATTTCAACTAGTACCGAGACTTTTTCCAATGTTTGGAACTGGTGATTAGAAAGTACCCTAGTAAAAAAATACTTTCTAGCTTCTTCAAATTGACCACACAAAACCCCATATGTATCACATACAAACTCTTCACTGGATGTTCAAAAGAATGATCCTATCACTATGCAAAACCAAGTTTCCTGATCATATGGGTATTGATGTGGGTGTGAATTAGGAAATATATCACAAAAGTCTAATAAATTCTGGTCTTTCCAATGTAGTTTATTGAGTAGGCATATATTTTCTTCCTTTTATCCGTGAGAGATTTTGACATGAAGAAATGGTGTTTAAAAACACTATGCTCGACCATATTAGGGTTAAGGTTAACAAGTGTCGAACTACATGCATATTTGTGGGATGGGGGTCGTGGAGTAATGGTATGCATTGGATGTCATCAGAGGGAAGAATCGAAAGCTTTATGGACAAGGATGAGGTCACAAATCACGTTCTAAGTGTGGTCAAGAGATTCTTTGTGTGGTTGTTCCGTCGCAAATTCAAAATTCAAATATTCGTTCTTCAAGGTTGTTACAGAGAAAATTCTAGAAAAAGATAATTTGAATTGACACGGAAGGTTTTGGATTGAGATTATATAAAGAGTAATGGCTCTCTGGTCATCGAGGGTTCTTTTATGTGCTTAGTATGCTTAGCCCGAGCTTCAAAAAAGGGTTTCCAAGCTATGTGTATGGGTCACAAACTCACTAGGAAATACCACAGGCTTACAAAGAGAGTATCAAAACTGTGATCCATTCACCGTCTTCTTTGCATGAAGAATTAGATCACCGGATTCAATCCCACCCTATTCAATATACTCTCAAATCCTATAGGAATAATACTGCAGTTTCTACATCTCAACGCACTGTAACAGTAGGCATCAATGAGGAGTCGAACTGATAAACGAAGAGTCAGATACCAATGTCAGCACTGACAGGCTGGCACGCAAAGCGGTGCATACTGACAGGATGATAGATAGAGGAATGATTATGTAGACGAGAATGAAAATTTCCTCTGGATGAATCAGCTATGGATAAATCCCATAACTCAATTGAACTAAGAACTATAAGCTTTAATACCACAGTTGGACACATGAAATGGATAAGCGTGAGTTGTTATTATTAATTGATACGATACACATATAAATACAATTTCCTGAACTTTGGATTCATCTTCCAAGAGGTCTCATGGACTTATAATGACTGTTACTATCACTTGACTATTAATATTCATTCAATTGAGGAATGTCGTAACCTTGAACTGATTAGGTTTCCAACAAAATTCTATGTATCATCTTGTGAGCATTATTGGAATTTTAGTAATTAGATTGAATTTGAATTTTATTAATACATTACAGTTTTTTTAATAAAAAACAATCATATACATATTGATTTATTAATAACAAAAAATAATTGAATTATAATGTTAAAATATAGTCTTTGTCAACCGATCAATTATGTAACCTATATCACCATTGAGAACAACAATCACCCTTGACTAGTTCCAACTAGCACCCACCCTGCTAGCACCCGTTGGGGACCCCACCCAATGCCACATCTTCTAGCTACTATCCACCATCTATCACTCATGTGTGGTACTTGAAAGGTCATTAGTCATCCACCATGTTTCTTACATGCCACTACAATCCCCTCATTATCATCCTCCTATAATACCCTTGTTTCCCCAGTATGTAATTAATCATGATCAATGAATTCTCATGCCATGGAATATAAACATATTAATTGTGTTTTGTTTAATTGAAAATTCCAACCAATTGACTGATGGGTAAAGCCTTAAAAGTATTGGTCATGATACCACTAGAGGGAAGAGTGGGGAAACCTAGAGAGCGGATTCATCATGCTAAGATGACCTAAGGCTCCTTGCTAAAATATCTTATTTGGAAATAATAAGTTATTTCCCTTTATCCCAATTTCAAGAAAAATCCGTTAATGAGGGAGGATGGTAGTTGAACAAACAAATACCCCAAATGAATCCAGGTATAGGAGATCAAGTTAGGAAAACAAAATCTATCAGCTACAGGTACAATAGAGTACCAATTTTGCAGCCCTAGATTGACCCCATGGGTCCCTTATGATAGAAGAAACAAGGACATGTTGAGAACCTTCCTCATATATAGAGGGGAATACACGGGTGCGTACAAGAGAGGAGAAAAGGGGATATGATTTCAAAGAGAAAGGAGGTTAGGCAGAGTGGACAAGAGAACCAAGGAGAGAGAGCTTGGGTTTCTGAGTTTTGAGAGGAGACGAACCTAAAAATTTGGGTCTAAGAGAAAGACCTGAAGGAAAAGAAATGTTGTAAGGAAGTAGCAGTACAAATTCATGTAGGAATGGATATACATGCAGGTCTGAAAAACTGAGAACCCGACTTGAGATGAGGAGATCGCGAGCTTGATGCTGGAAGGGAATATTATCAACCTAAAAAAGAATTGAGCTAGGTGGGTGTGAGAATTTTTATATCAGTGGTAGTGTGAAGGAGAGTGGTCTTCCCTTACCTTATTTCCTTGAGAACCTAAGAAAGAATACATTGGTGGTATCATGGCTTGGCATGGGGGTGGCCTATTTTCAAAGTTACAAAGCAATCATAGCTTATGGTTGGGTGGAAAGGCTTCTCCGCACAGTCAGTTGGATGATTAACTTCTTCACATAATAGATAAGTAATTGTAAGCTCTATATGTAGAGTAGAATGAATGACTTTTACATGTAATTACTTTTAAATGTGTATGCCTAATTAGTGGTGATAATGCTTGTCTCATTGGAAAGTTCTTGTATTTGAATGGTGGTGAAATAATATGGATGGTTGTGCCTTGTGATCCTCATTCAGGGATAGTTATCCCAGTATAGTTGGAATAAATCCCTTGTATTGTTTGCAAGTTTAATATGTTGTGAAATACGCAATTATGCATACTAGTACCATCAATGAAATCGATGGTGTATGTATATGATCCCTGAAAGATAAATAGGGTGTTGTAATATCCCTTGGTAAGTTGGTAAAATTTACTTTAATTTTATGTATGAGAGACTAGAGAAGGTTGTGAAACCCAGGATTCCTCCTTGTTTCGAAAAAGGAACGTTTACAAATCTCGAAGTCATTGTTAAAGGCTTAAATAGTCAAAGGAGACTGTGTCAAATTCTGGTAGAGTGAGTTTGGAAAGGGTGGTGGGATAGTCTAGTCCCAAGTCAATCCTTCATTCGTTAAGATCCCTACAAGAGGATCCAAAGAAGATTTGCAAGGGTACTAAAACTCGAGAGCATTACTTAAACCCTTGAAGTTCCTTATTTGAGTTGGCGAGACTCAGCAACCGTCGCTCTCTGAGTGATAGTCAATCTCATTTGTTTCAAGGAAGGACTGCTTAACCATTACAAATCCATTTTTGGTCTCAAGGAAGACGCTAACCATTGGATTGACGAGGAGAGTAGACAACAATCGTCCGATCTTATTGTATTGTTTCGGGAGACCGAGAAAGGGTATAAGCTATTCGAGATATCAGATTCCTGGAGTACCGGGAGGGGAATCCTTTGTGGGAGTTGTGAGAAACCCCTATAAGTTTATACTCGAGATCAGGGTTCCAGCACCCAGTTCTTCCCCTTACTTTGTATACAATAATGAGGGTGACATCATAGTGGCAGCCAATGCACTTGGAGAATGACACACGTCAACATTTGGTTCATCGATGGACCGAGTATGGGCCTTATCAGGCTTATACATTTGCATAGTAGGCCTTGAGTTTCAGTCATCAAATCTCAGTGTCAAGCAATATTGGTTGTTGATCTCTCATAGAAGCTCAGGAGAGAGTCAACATCGGGGTATCGAGCTATCGAACCCCCCAGAAGGCCATATTGTTCATATTTTGTTGGATGGGCACGAAATGCCAACAACCGGGAACAAGGTTCTAGCGTTGGTTCCAAATATTCAATACACATGGGAAGATGATGTCGTCATTCCAGCATGGCTGACATGGTGTCATAGGGATGACATGATCCAGGTGGTTATTGATGGCCACCCACCTATTCCAATTGGCTCCTCTTGTTAGTTTTTCGTTCAACACATTCTTTTGTACTTCTTTGTAATTGTGCGTTCTACACTTCTGGGGTTGTCTGAATCCCTACACATATTCCAGGTGGGTACTGGTGGCCTCCCACCTAATCCAACTGGCTTATTTTGTATGTTTTCATGTCAACACATCTTTTTGTACTTCCAGGGTCGTTTTGGGGCCCTAAACTTTGTTTTTTTTGCATGCCACAATCAAATTGTAAACAGAGACAAATTTTGACAACATAATGCATATTTCTCGAAAATACCTTTCCAATGGTCTATCACACGCCTAAAACGAAGATCGTATGCAAAAGTTATGACCCTGGGAAGTTAATGTACTAACTTACCCAAACGGGGCTCACGTGACTTTTTGTGTTTCATCTCCTAGGGTTGGGTTTTTGGATGTTTAGGGTTTTGGCATTCATGTTGATCATAAAAAGGCCTTCAGAGCCTCAATGTAATCATCTTCTTGTGAATGAGCGTAGCCGTCACATCTCTTCTCAAATATAAAGATGCCACCATTCTAGAAAGTCTTGCACTCTGTATTTTTACAGTATCTTTATAATTCTTTCATTAATAGAAATCAAGTATTGTTGTATTTCTTTGTTTCTGGCAATTTTCATGAGTATTTCATTGTAATATCTCTTCTTTCATTTCATTCCGAAAATAATTTGTATCAATGGAATCAGATCAGGCTGCTCTTGATCAATTTTCAGCGCATGTCCCCGACAAGGTCTGAGTATATCTAGTTGGGTCTCGAGCTTATCTTTTTTGAGGAAAATCACTCTCGCACGCCAAAGAAACCCTCGATGGCAGAAGAAAAGAAAAATGGCGGAGCATAATATTCTATTAACATGTTGCTTGAGAAATCTCTCGCGTGACAAAGGGACGAAATGATGGAGAATTTTTCACACATCCTTCAACGTATGCCGACAGCAATAGACTCATCTTCATCAAGTGACCATTTTGGAGGAACTTCTCCCTTCAAGGTACAAGTTAATTTTGATATTCCCATATTTGAAGGTGAGATAGATGCGGATTCCCTATAAAAATGGTTAAATCTATTAGAAGGTTATTTCTTTGTTCAAAAAAAATTTGACACGGAAAAGATCACCTTCTCACTCCTCAAGGCTCTCACCCGTGTCAAACATTGGTGGGAAACTTACTGGGAGAAAAGTTCCACAGAGGAATATAGAATATATGGGGTCGAGCCCACTTGGGATTTTTTTGTGGATGGAGTCAAGGAACAATACTAACATATTGATAACTATGAAGACCAGTACATGAGATGGACTACACTGTGGCAAGAGCAGAGCCAAACAATGTTGGAGTTCACAAATACTTTCCATACCTTGCACACCAATATAGGTATCAAATACTCTGAGTGAAATATGGTTCTGAATTATCGTGGGGCTCTGAATAGGTACATCCAAACAAAAATGGATTTTGTAAACATCTCATCATTGGGAGTTGCCTATCGATATGCTGCCAAAATTGAGCATAAATTTAGGCACCAGAATAAATGGGAATTCGAGTCTGCAAATATCAAACAAACAAAGCATGGTAAAGACGGCCCTAATTAACAACCTCTAGAGAAGCAGTCCAAGAAACAGGACAAGAAGGGTAAAGGAAAGACGAAAAATGACACAGAGAAGTGGTGTGACTTCCACAAAATCCCCTGGCACAACCCCGATGAATGTTGCTCGAAACATTCATTGGTAGTCGAGGTCAAAGACACGGAGCCGAACCCTGATTCAGAATCCGATCCAGAAAATATTGAAAATAGACAAATCATCGACGTAGACCCCATTGCTACTATCGTGACCACAACAATTCAACCAGAAGAACCAATAGATCCTAAAGAGGGGGAGTGCCTCTTCCATTCATAGATGTGGGTGAAGGGGACCCCATTGCATTTCATTGTTGATAACGACGGCTAGAAAAACCTCATCTCATATAAGGTCGTCAAACAGTTGGGGTTGTCAACAACACCACACACGCAACCATACAACATTGGGTGGCTTCTTTAGGGACAAGATCTTCATGTCAGCCAACAATGTCTCATGTCCTATGGCATCCAACCCTTCAAGGATGAGGTAGTGTGTGATGTTGCCCCTATTGATGTCTGTGATGTTGTTTTGGTCCAACCATATATGTGGAAACGTCATGTTGTCTATGATTCTAGACCCCGTAGTGTCATTATTACTCTAGGAGGTCACCTCTATAGGATACCAGAGGTAGTTCTAACTATTGCTCCACCAAAATAGTGTCGCAAGGTAATCTCTTATACCGAAAAATATATCCTCTTCACAGTTTGTTCAAAGGATGAACAGAAGTCCACTACAGCCACTAGAACCTCAACACCTTCTATCTAGCAGAAGAAAAATGTCGAAGGGAAAGAAGATATTGTTTCTTCACCTACAATGGTGCCTACATAATGCCCCATCAAATTCAGGAAAACAGATTGGTGGAACAGATTCCACTCCGCCAACAACAAGTTCATGGCAGCCTTCCACAGGCCAAGAAGCGCAATTTCTCCAAAAAGGCACACAACTCACCAAGATTCAGCATCAGAAAAAAAATTCATCTCTTCCTTCAGAAATCAACGTAATGGAGACCATTGCTTCCTAAGGGGGGAGGACAGATCCAGGTGGATATTGGTTTCCACCCACCTATTCCAACTAGCTCCTCTTGTTAGTTTTTCGTTCAACACATTCTTCTGTACTTCTTTGTAATTGTGGGTTCTACACTTCTGGGGTTGTTTGAAGCCCTATTCATCTTCCAAGTGGATACTGGTGGGCTCCCACCTAATCCAACTGTCTTATTTTGTATGTTTTCATGTCAACACATCTTTTTGTACTTTCAGGGCCATTTCGGGGCCCTAAACAGTGTTTTTTTGGCGTGCCACAATAAAATTATAGATAGAGTCATATTTTGACGACATAATGTGTATTTCTCGAAAATACCTTTCCAACGGGCTATCACGCACCTAAAACGAAGATCGTATGCAAAAGTTACGACTCCATGAAGTTAATGTACTAACTTACCCAAACAATGCCCACGTGAATTTTGGTGTTTCATCTCCTAGGGTTAGGTTTTTGGATGTCTAGGGTTTTGGCATTCATGTTGATCATAAAAAGGCCTTCAGAACCTCATAGTAATCATCTTCTTGCAAATGAGTGTAGCCATCACATCTCTTCTCATAGATAAAGTTGCCACCATTCTAGTGAGTCTTGCACTTTATATTTTTACAGTCTCTTTACAATTCTTTCATTAATAGAAATCAAGTATTGTTGTATTTCTCTATTTCTGGCAATTTTCATGAGTATTTCATTGTAATATCTCTGCTTCCATTTCGTTCCGAAAATAATTCGGATCATGACATCTGACATCATCTAACTAGCGGAGGAGTTGAGTGTGGGCCACAACAGACTAAATCTGTTAGGTGGGTGCCTTAAACCACGGTTGTTGGATCTATGGTCTGAGATATCTTGACATTTGATCTAATATCCAACCTTAGGAGGGGGTCTAGTGTCGGGAGNACTAGCGGAGGAGTTGAGTGTGGGCCACAACAGACTAAATCTGTTAGGTGGGTGCCTTAAACCACGGTTGTTGGATCTATGGTCTGAGATATCTTGACATTTGATCTAATATCCAACCTTAGGAGGGGGTCTAGTGTCGGGAGAACCGGACCCCAGAAGTTTTATGTTCCTATTCCTTTGGTTGAAAATTCTCGGGGGTCAATAGCCTAGTACCTCCTATAGGTCGATGCCTGAAAGATCGAGTATCAGGGTTTTGGTGGAAAAGGTCGTTTTACATGTGAATCTCGGGGAGTTGATGACACGGTATCCTTATGGGGCAAGGTTTCTAGTAAGGAAAGGTTCCAACCTCCCCTTGACACTCTGTACACAGAGCACATGTTCCTATAACGTCAAACGACATAACCACTTCAATGAGAGGCTGATACGTGTCAATCCCTAAGTGGTCCACGTGTCAAGTGACAATTGCATCACATGTCAAGATGATTTGGCACTTTGAGGGGGTGGTTCGTGACACAATATGAGTGCCACGTGTCATGCTAGGTGGCAGACAATGTTAGGGCCATGTGTCATTATAGGTGGTCGGTTGTGATAGTGTTACATGTCTAAGAAGCCAGCTAGGATATTGGATCGAGCACCTAAGATTTGATGGTACGAATGGATTTTAGTGGGTTGGTGGGCCAATGCCCGGTATCCACTTGTCACGTTGCGGTTAAGACAGGTGGTGGTGTAAGATAGGGTCACGTGTCTGAGAAGTCATCCAGGACACCAGACCGAACG